>JAFEMH010005496.1:0-161149 GCA_022495995.1 Adenophora triphylla var. japonica
ATTTATGTTTGAGGTAAATATCTTCGAAGTGGGAAGCAATTTCTCAATTATTGTCATCACTTGAAAATTTCATTCAACACACCATCCATTCGACATGATTTTCCCATGGAAGACTATTTTCACTTCTTTCATATGATTTTTTCATTTATGGAGTCTCACATTTTTAAAATCAAGGAAGCAGCTTACGATGATTTTCATTTGCACCCGCATTCTCGATTTTATATTTATAAGTCCAACTGACTCCCATTAAAATATTTTGTAATTTTCTTGGTACTATATACGTTTTATAATGAATCCGACAATTCATTAAGTATATAGTTCCGATAAAGAAAATTCACATGCTTCAAACGCACTCACGGCTTGAACATCTATCACCTTTTCACCCAACTTTGTAGGATCCTCCATAAGAAATCTCTCTAAGTTCAAGGTGGTCAAGTAGAACATCTTTTGTTGCCATCACTTAAAGTCAAGGCCAACAAAAATTTCTAACTTCTCACTATAGTGATCCGAAATAATTGGAACAACCACATTCCATTAGAGATTTGTCTCTACACAAACCAATCATTGGCTTTAATTTTCAACAATTATTACTTTGTTGTTTCAAATATAACTCTCTAATTTAATTAGAGAATTAACTTCAAGAATAAATTGCTAATTCAATAGGAGAATTAACACAATTTATTTCTTATAACCACTCATTTCATAAACCTCCAAATTCCTTAATGGAATTATAGTTGAAGGTTAATTATTCTGAATCTTTAAAGGCTCATCTTGAAGTACCTCTAAATTAAAGAAAGTCACATTCTCATTTACATAATACACAATTTCTTTTAGAAGTCCTTCTAAATATTTGTGTCATTTGTCGTCATCAACAACAATAAGATTTAACAACTTCCTTCAAGAAGTCCTATTGTTTTTATCCTTATGACATTAGTCACATATTTATCCAATAGGTTTTAACAACTTCTCCCAAAAAGCCCTATGGTTTTAGTTCTTATAACATTTGTCAATGTTCACAACAATAGAATTCAACAACTTCTTTCAAGAATCTCTATTGTTTTTATCTTTGTGACTTTGTCACTAGTGACAATAATAGGATTTAATAACTCTTTTAAAGAAGCCCTATCATCTTTGTCAATACATCAGTGATAAAATGCAACATTAAAGACTACATCTTTTAACGTTCATATTCTCAACTTAGTTTCAGCGAACTATTCAATTTTTCTCATTATGATTCTTGTGAATCATAAGAACGTTAAAGACTACATCTTTCAACGTTCAATTTCTCAACTTAGTTCCTACGAACTATTCAATTTTTCTCACTATGATTCTCATGAACCATATGAGATATATCACCCATTGTATAAATACTAGAAGTGGCGTCACCACAACTATTTTATGCAATCATCACAACATTCTTGATGTTCATCCGTTAGTTCATTATATGTTCAAAAAAATATTTTTTTTCTTTCATAAATTGTTCTGTTCCGAAAATTTTATCTTCATCTCCACCAAAAAGATTTTGATCTCCACCGTCCAGATTGTTCTTCTATGAGATTAGAACTTGCTCACCAAATTTGAGTTCGATCCAACAGTTAACGAATCAGGAATTACAATTTTACCACAACTGGTCATTGCAAAAAAATTGCTGGATTTTTCTTCCATCCGTATCTTTCATCGTTTTCTATCTTTTCTCCCATGGCAACCGCTCCACTGGATTTCTCAAATCTGTAATCCTTTCTCAAATAGAGAATTTTTCTTAAGATTGTTAGACAAAATCTTACAAAAGCACAAAAAAGAGAAAATATTACAATATATTAAATGATACAAATTGCAATAAAACATAGACAAAGAGAAAAAACCGTAGGAGAAAATTTGTATGTTAATCTTCTTGATGTTGCCCGAGTCCTGTGTAACACACTCTCCTTAAGATGAATTCGCCCCCCTCACCGAGTTGTGCTTGAGGTTGTTTTGGACGTTCGCCTCCCAGGATAAAACGGACGGATAGGACTATTCTTACACACTAGAATCTCCGGCGAATCTCACTATGCTTGGACAAAATCACCATGGATAAATTTCTAGGAGGCCAAAGAAATAAGATGAACAAATTGCAAAGGGGAGGAGAAAGATTGATGGAAAAAAAAATCATTTTTTGTGTGTTTCTCTAGTTATAGCTTCAACAACCATGTCATGACTTCCCCGTTAATCCTTGTATTAATATGGGAGTCATTACCTTATATTCATGGGGTTTAATTCCACACTTTGTAACCCCTAATCCCAAGATAATGATCCCTATTAATCCCTCATTAATCTAGGAATCATGGGACATCAATAGTGGTGTTAAATTCTAAAATTTACACTTTAAACCCACCAACTTTGAGCTATCATATCTTTCTCATCCAATCTCAAATTGGACATCTAGATATACCATTTCAATGTTCACATGGAGTGGAATATGAACCCACAATAATCTATGTCAAATGACAAACGATTCAAGTAAGGAAAATACATAATTTCCTTCACACACAACATATTTTTCCGACAAGGACTAATCACGTAAAGTCAAGAAATGTCAATCATGTTAGTTACGTAAGGCACATATCTTGTATTCTTGGTTGGTATCCATTCCTTGTAATTAGCTTTGTAATTATCCCTATAACTATGGTTGGTAGATTAGTATAGAATATGAGAGTTATTATCCTTTCCATGTAAAGTGTTGATATTATTCTATTTAAACAAAGAACCTCACACAATCAAGAATAGGTTGGATTACAGTGAGTCTATTCGTGTGTCTCTTTCTCCCTCTGTTGTCTTCTTCTTCTCTCTTTTGTTTCTCTGTCATTGTGTGCTTCCGTTGTCGGTGATTTCGTACATGGTATCAAGAGCCTCTCAATAGCCATGGGATATGATGCAACGAAACCGTGGCTACTACTACCGATCCGAGCAAAGCAATCCTCAAAATAAACATAACCTCCCTATCCTCTTCAATGTTCAGTCATACATGAGTCATTGTAGGTTGTCTAACGAGAACTACCAAAATTGGAGTTCTCTCTTCTTGTCTATGTTTGAAATTCACTACCTCAATCATGTTGTCACAGACAAAAACCCACTTCCCCGAACCCTTTCTAACGACACCACCACTGTCAATTCGGCTTATGAAAAATTCACCCACACATCTCGTTTCGTATTAGGATGGATTAAAGCTACCGTCACTGCCGAGGTACAACCCCATGTCAATCCTTGCCAAACTGCACCCGAGGCATGGGACCTTCTTGCTAAGGAGTTTGGTGTCGCCTCCACCATTCATATCCAAAAGCTCCAAGAGGAACTTCACGACCTTACCCTTGCTCCTGGTATGACTATTCAAGACTACATCTTAAGGGCCAAAACCATAGTTCATTCCCTTACCCGAGCCGGTGAAGTCGTGTCTAATAATACCCTTCGTAGTAGGATTATAGGTGGTCTAGGGCATACTTATAAGGAATTTATCACTACTCAAAACTCCAAAGGTGGTACTTCAATTGAGGACCTTAAAGATCTTCTTCTCCAAGAAGAATCCTTACAAAAAAAAATCTCAAATTAAACTCACTCACACCATTAGTGCTCTTGCAGCCAGTAGGACACCCGAGCCATCCAAACCCATCGCCTCTCCTACTCCGACTGCAAGCAACCCAGAAAATCAGGGGGGGGTCTCGGCCATTTGGTCAAAATACTTCTGGGAGTTTTTCTTTCAGCTGAGTCTTCAGTGTGGGAATGGGCGTCGATACCAAAATCGAAACTAGAACAAAAATCAGGGTAGAGGTATCCTTCCTTTTCCATCTAATATACAGCCACCAAACATCCAACCTAGGCAGTCGTTTCCCAAACCCCATATTCCATACACTCCTCCAAACCCTTTCATGAGTCAAGATCCCAATTTTGTGTCATGTCAACTGTGCAAGAAAAAAAGGCATGAAGCCGATACCTGTTACTAACGAGGAAACTTTGCCTATTCTGCTCAATCTTACCCGCAGAACATGATGAATTATAATTCATCACCCATGGCTCCCGTCTCGTTTGTTCTTGATTCCGGTGCAACAAATCACATGACACCAAATCCGGGTGTCTTGCAACAGTACTCTCTGTATTCAGGTACAGATTCAATTTTAGTTGCAAATGGTTCTTCTATTCCTATTGCTAATACTAGTGAGTAACCCGTCGAAACTCGACGGGCATATTGAGGCTAATTATTTAAGTCACTTTTCTTTGGCCTTATTTCATGCGAGATACGGTGAGCCAAATCTTGCGGTCCACTTTGCGGCGTGCGTAGTTACCTTTCATTTTTCGTCTGCCATTGTCTCTCACTTACACAATTTTTTTTTATCAAAATTCAATCAAGTTAATAAATAAACAATATGAACGTTTATTTTGAATTACATATGTATACTTGATTTACATAATTTCAATAAATTTCTAGTGGATTAATTAGCCGACTGATAACCTATTTCTTTTAATTAGTCATGTGTAGTGCACATGACGAATTAAACATGCAAATCTAATTTTATTAACTCGTTTGACTAATCCCAATTAAAATATTAACGAATAATATCTAAAAATTATCACGACCTAACTTCGGTTTGTTTAAGGTCAATGATCCAATTTAATTTAACAATTGGATTTCTTAAGATCACTGTACACACACACAAAGTCTAATACATCATCGGAAATTCTGCTCACGTATAACTTGGAAAAATGAGGGAAACAAATAAAAAATTAGCCATTAAGTGCAAACACAAAGAACAGTCAAGTTGATTTTCTATCTTCATTTTCAAATGCTTTGTCCATTTTAGTTCTAAAAACAATACACATAGTATTAAAATGTACTAATGTAATAAAGATAATACTATGTATGATGTATCTATCTATATAGAGGTTGTATGTATATATTTTATGTCTATAGTGATGTGGCTTTACAAATGAGAGTTTTAACAAAAAATTATCCACATGAAATCGCTATATCTCTTTTCACCAACTTTAATATATATATATATACACTACTATGTAACATATCAGTAAATATTTGAAGTGAAATATCATTAATGAAATTTTGAGAGGATGTGAAATATCGAAGGGGCATTTACCAAAAACTACGTTTGAAAAATGAATATCACATAAAAAATACCCGAACAATTTAGATATTACAAAAAAAAAATCTTTAAATATTAAAAAAAACTATTTTTTTTTTTAGAAAAAGGTGCCTTGAGGGCTTTTTATTAACAAAACAATATGTAAATTTTTACAAGAGTGAAATGGAGCCTTAACCTCCAACTACCATTACAAAATTGAAAGCCTAGCATTTGAGTACCACAATAAGTCACTTTCCCTTTATGAATATGTGCCTCATTTGCCAACCTATCAGCCAAGCTACACTGTTTCCCTTCATCCATCCCTCCCTCCCTCCCTATATACATATAAATGATCAATTCACCAACTCCTTTGTATATCCCTTTCAAAACAGCCACTGCCACACTTACTGATCAAAATTGTCATATTAATATGAAATTTGAATATTCAATTAAGCATGGAGGGAGTACATTTTAAAGCTAGCACTTCCCAGAGGACCTAGACATAAAATATGTACATACAAAGTTATATATCCACTTTTTTGTTGATTTTGCTTTTTAACAAATGCTTTGTTCATTGAGACATTACGTCTAACACTTTGAGGGCTTTATCAATAAGACCAGTTTTCACTTAAGCTGAGATATGAGAACGATATATTAGGCGATTGTTACCAAGAAGTTTGTACATTAGCAATGTGGAGGCCTTAAATTAGTATACATATCATCGAATTGAGGGCTGCCAATCTGATTGCATAGTTGGAATTGACAGCTATTGAGGTGGATATTTTGATGTGTAGATATATATATATAGAATGTGATATGATTATAAATGGAAAGGGGGAGCTACCTGGGGGTTGCTGCCGGCGGCGATGGAGGTTCGACGACGGCGAGAGAGAAGATAGGTTTTTATTGACTTAGGCCTCGTAATCCAATTCCGCGCTAAGGAGGCCTGGTAATCCAATTCCGCGCTAAGGGGTGTTTGGGAGATCAGAAATGTTTTGGACCACATTTTTGTTAGAGCACCCACTTCTTTTGGTTCTTCTATTCCCATTGCTAATATTGGCTCTACTCATTTTTCTGCGTAAAATCATCAGTTTGTCATGAATACGGTCTTACATGTTCCTAAAATCAGTCGATCATTGCTTTCTATTAGCAAATTTTGCCTAGATAATGATTGTTTCTTTGAACTAACGGCTTTTGGGTTTTGCGTGAAGGACAACCTTACCAAGTGGACCATTCTTTCTGGCAATAATTCTGGTGACCTTTACACTCTATCGTTTGTTCCTAGTTCTCACGTAAACACCTTGGCGTTAATTGGGGAACGAGCATCACCGTCTATCTGGCATGCCGTCCAGGGCACCCATCATCTCAAGTTCTAGATTGCGTAGTTAATAAAACTCGGATTCCTGTTAGTGGATCTGGTAAAATAAAGGAGATATGTCATTATTGTCCCTTAGGAAAATCTTGTAATTTCCCTTTTCAAATTCGTAGTTTTAATTCTACTAAACCTTTGGCATTGTTACATTTGGATGTCTGGGGTCCTTCTCCCGAGGCTTCTATTTCTGGTTATAAATTTTATTTATCAATTGTTGAATATTTTTCTCGTTATGTTTGATTGTTTCCCCTTCATCACAAGTCGGATGTGTTTAGTGTATTTTCTGAGTTTAAAACTCTCATTGAAAATCAATTGTCTCACAAAATTTTGGCTATACACACCATAAAAACCATACAGACTGATGGAGGGGGTGAATTTATAAACTGATTGTTTGCTTCTTTTCTAATTAAACATGGCATTGGTCATAGGACTTCTTGTCCATACACTCCCCAACAAAATGGGGTTGTTGAGCGCAAACACAAACATATATCCGAAATAGGTCTTTGTCTCCTCGCTCACTCTTCCGTTCCAATGAAATTTTGGTTTGAGGCATTTACAACTGCAGTTTTTCTCATTAATAGGCTACCAATGAAACAACTTCGGTATGTTTCACCCTATGAAAAATTGTGGCATCGCTCTCCAGACTATCTTTTCCTTAAAACATTTGGGTGAACTTGTTTTCCTAACCTTGTTCCATATAATCGTCATAAATTAATGTTGAAATCCACTCCTTGTGTTTTTCTGGGATATGATTCTATGCGAAAAGGTTACATGTGCTTTGATCCTCGTACCCGCCGGGTGTACATTTCTCGACATGTTTTGTTTGACGAAACTCACTTTATTATGCCACAAAGAATTTTGTTGCAGCCTCTCCTAGCCCGAGCCAGCCATTTCATGGACCTAGCCATGCCCCAGATGGACCCTCTACAACAACTCCACCTGGGCCCCTGCCCTCAGTTGCAGCAGCTAGCCAAATGGCTATTGACCCACCTGTTCTAGCACTGGATCAACTCATCACCAGTCCAGATCAGTCCACTTTCAGTTCAGCGCATGGGCTACCCCCTTCGCATGGCCCGTTTGTCTCCCCTTTGTGGAGCGGCGCCTCACCTAGGACCAATCTCGAGTGCAGCCCATTTCCTTGTGCACTACAGCCCGCTTTAGCCGACCAAGATGCGCCAAAATCCACTCTTCAGCCCTATGACGCAAGTGTTCAGTCTTCTGGTCCTGATACAGATTTCTCTCCTACAGCGTCCAGACCAGCTCCTACTGGGCAACATCATATGGTTATAAGGGCCAAGTCTGGAATTTTTAAACCCAAACTCCGTGCAAATTTTACTCAAAAGTCAGAGTTTAAAAAGTCTAAACATGTAATGGCCTTGAATGCAACCACCACCAACTCCCCACTGTTTGAGCCAAGAACATTTAAACAGGCAGTGCCATTACCCTAATGGCAACATGCCATGAATGAAGAAATTACAGCGCTACAGAAAAACAATACTTGGTCCCTTTTTCCTCTTTCGCCAAACCAAAATATGGTTGGGAGTAAATGGGTATATAAGGTCAAACGTCGCGCGAATGGTTCTTTGGAAAGACATAAAGCTCGGCTTGTAGCTCAAGGGTACACACAACAGGAAGGGGTTGACTATGATGAGACGTTTAGCCCGGTTATTAAGCCTTCTACTATTCGGACTGTTCTCTCTATTGCACATTCTCGAGATTGGCCTATTGAACAACTTGATGTTCGAAATGCCTTTCTGAACGGCATTCTCTCAAAGGAAGTGTATATGTCGCAGCCACCGGGGTTCATTGACAACAACACCCAGATTATGTATGTTGCCTCCATCGTGCTCTTTACGGCCTTAAGCAGTCACCACGCGCTTGGTTTCACAGATTACATGATTTCTTACTCACTTTGGTAATAGTCACTCGGATTCTTCTCTGTTCATCCGTCATTTACAAGGATCAACTGTGGCTATACTTGTATACGTCGATGATATAATTGCCACTGGCTCTTTACAGACATCCGTTAATCATGTTATTGACGCCATATGTGGCAAGTTTGACGGTCGACGTTTGGGTCCGTTAAGTTTTTTTTGGGTATTGAAGCTACTCGCACCGCAACTCACTTGCATTTAAACCAGTCAAGGTATGCTACTGACCTTCTTCACAAGTTTAATATGAGAGTTATTATCCTTTCCATATAAAGTGTTGATATTATTCTATTTAAACAAAGAACCTCACACAACCAAGAATAGGTTGGATTACAGTGAGTCTATTCGTGTGTCTCTTTTGAAAGCGTGAGCTTTTTGGGAACATATTATTGTTTCCTTATTTCAAAAGACTTCTATAATGGTAAGACGATTTTGTGACTTTCATGGAAGATTTATTATTGTCCTATTTTGAAAAGGACTTTGTAAATAGAGTAAATATCTTTTATTTATGTACATAGTTTTATATTAGGACTAACCTACTAACAATCTATTTTCTTGTGAGTGTGGTTTATGTTTTCTTATAGGAAAAGAGATCTCACAAAGGAAGATGTTGATTACTTGAAGATCTTCTCAATGGTGCATTATAAATACAAGGCATTCAGCACAAGAGAAGCCACGAAAATTCTGAGAGAAAAACACATATTCTTCACAGTTTTCAACATAGTTGTTTTAGGTTGTGAGTGAAGGTTGTGAGACACATCCGTAACTCACATCTAATTTTTCATAGAGTTCTTTGTTTTACTTCTGACTAGAATAGGTCCTACTTGGGAAAGGGGAATTGTTTTTGTCATAGAAGGTGATTAGAACTCGTTTAGTATTTTAGTATTTTAGTTTTTCACTTATTTGTTTTTGTAAGCAACAAAAGTTTTTATAGTGAAAAGTTTTTGGGCGTAAGCCTAGTTTGCTGATCACACAGATCAGTAAGCGTATATAACTCTTGCGTTATTGGTTTTAATTTGTTTTATTCCGCTACATTATCTATGGATGTGTGGACAGTTTTGAGACACATCTGTACTCACATCCGTTGTCTGTTGCGTGGTTGAAGTTTCCTAGCTACACGAAACTTTCAATTGGTATCAAAGCCAACTCTCGATATATTACTGAGTGTTGATCCAGAAAGTGTAGTCATTATGGATTGCCAAAATCACCAAAACAGGCCTCCTGTTTTGGATGGCACCAATTACTCTCTTTGGAAGTCTAAGATGCGAAATTACATCAAAAGTATTGATGATAGGGCTTGGATGTGTATCCTTGTTGCATGGAAACCTCCTAATGTGGAGAAGAAGCCTGCGTCTGGTGTTGGTGAGTCTATTTTCGAAAGAAAAACTGAAGATCAATGGACTCTTGAAGAAATACAATCTGCAAATTATAATTCGAAAGCTATGGGTGCTATTTCCAGCCATGTTTCTGGGAATATGTACAAGCTTATCACTAATGAGAATGTTGCCAAAGCTGCTTGGGATATTTTGCAAACTCAATGTGAGGGAGCACCAAGTGTGAAAGCTACTAGGCTTAGAATTTTAATGGATAGGTTTGAGTTACTTCGAATGGAAGAAACTGAGGACATTGTGTCATATGCTGCTAAGATTCATGAAATTTTAAATGAGTGCACAAGTCTAGGAGAATCAATCTCCAATGCAAGACTTGTGAGTAAGATTTTAAGGACCTTACCTGAAAGGTTCAACATAAAAGTGGCTGTGATTGAGGAAACTAATGACACCAATACCGTAGGTCTAGACAAAATTGTAGGTATCTTGACTGTGTTTGAGCTAAACCTTGAAGCTCAGAAAAAGAACAAATCTCACAGTCTTGCTCTCAAAAATGCTGCTGCATTACCAAGAGAACATGTGGAATTATCCTTTGAGATTGACAAGTCAAATCTTGAAGAAGAGGATATGGCTTTTATTTCAAAGAAATTCAGTTCCATACTGAAAAATAAAAGGATAAGTAAATTTCCTAACAGACCTACTCCCAGTGCTTTTGAAAAGCCAAAACCTAGCACTGATAATGGATTCAAGAAACCAAGCTTTAAAAATAACAAATCCTCTGAGTCTGTTCAATGTAGGGCATGTCATGGCTTTGGTCATTATGCCAATGAGTGTGCTAACACACTCAAAAAGAAGGGAATGAGCTTAACTTCTACCCTTAGTGACAGTGAGGATGAAGATGAAGTGGCTAACATGTCTATTATCAATTGCCATTATGTGTTTAATGCCTTTTCTGCAGATACAGAAGATGGAGTTTCTGAAAATTCCTTGGATGTGGTCTCAGATGTGTACACATCTGATGTCACATCTGACCTAATGCTGAACTATTTCACAGTAAAAGGAGATTCTGAAGATGAAGATAGGGACATCCCCTATGAGGAACTTTTTGCAACATACAAGGAGTTGCATACAGATTGGATGAAGATATTGGACAAGATTGAGGTACTTGTTAAGGTAAATAAATCTCTTTCTGATAAATTAACTACTTGTGAAGATGAAAAAGCTATACTTTCAAAGAAAAATGATGTTCAAAAGGATACCATTGCCAAACTTGAAGTCCTTGTGACCAAAAGAGGAGTTGACCTTGAAAAATATAAAAATGAATGTGAGAAAGCTGGGAGTACATTTACCAAGTTGAACAAAAGTAAAATGAAACTTGATGAAGATATTTCTATAGGACAACTTAACAAAACTGGTCTGGGCTTTGAAACTGGTAATTTTGTGAAGGAGGGATATGAGGCTTCTACCAAAAGGTGTGGAAAAACCAATTTTTAGAGAAAAATTCCTTTTGAGTGAGAAAAGACCAAGGAAGAGGCACTAAATCTGTCACTATTGCCTTGCTCCTGGTCACATTAGACCCTTCTGTTACAAACTAAAGGCTGATAAAAAATCTGGTCACTTCAATCAGCCTCAGATGTGTGAGAAGATGTATACACATCCGAACACACATCCTGATAAACTGAGACCTTTGCAACCCAAAAAGAAAGCTGTAAAGCAGTGGGTGGCTAAACCAAGTGTCACCTGCAATGTTGTTTACTCTTCCCTCAAGAGTACTGTCTCTAGTTCTTGGTATTTTGATAGTGGGTGCTCTAGGCACATGACTGGAAACCAAGCAGTTCTCCTTGACTATGAAGTGATTAGTGGAGGAAAAGTAAATTTTGGTGGAGGTGCTCAAGGAAAGATTGTTGGGAAAGGAACCCTAGATGTCAAGGGTCTCCTAAAATTGCACAATGTGTACCATGTGGAAGGCTTGAAAGCCAACCTAATAAGCATCAGTCAACTGTGTGATGATGACCTTTATGTGAAGTTTGATAAGCACTTGTGTGAAGTGTTTGATAAGGATAATAAATGTGTATTTACTGGTCCTAGATCTGCTGACAATTGTTACCAATTTGGTGACAATCTTTCTTGCCTAAGCTCAAAAGCTAATGATGTCAATCCGTGGCACCAAAAATTAGGGCATGCTAGTTGTAGAACTCTGGAAGAACTTCAAAGGTTTGAAGCTATTAAAGACCTCCCTAAACTGAACTTCAAGAACCCTGATGTCTGTGGTTCATGTCAAAAGGGAAAGCAAACAAAAGCATCACATAAAAAGATCCAACAGTGCTCCACATCTAGGTGTTTGAAGCTGATTCACACTGATTTAATGGGACCTATTGAAGTAGAAAGCTTTGGCAGGAAAAAGTATACCTTTGTGTGTGTTGATGATTATTCTAGGTACACTTGGGTAATGTTCTTAAGAGAGAAATCTGAAACAATTGGAGAATTCAAGAATTGGTACAAAAGGGTTAGAAATCTTTATGGTCTTAAGACTGTGAGGATTAGGTCTGACCATGACACTGAATATGAGAACCAAATGCTTACTAATTTTTGCAATTCTAAGGGAATCACCCATGAGTTTTCTCCACCAATCACTCCACAGCAGAATGAAATTGCTGAAAGAAAGAATAGAACTTTGCAAGAAATGGCTAGGGTCATGTTAAGTTCTAAAAACTTGTCCAAGAAATTCTGGGCAGAAGCTCTAAACACTGCTTGTCACATTGGCAATAGAGTGTGTCTTAGGATTGGTAGCACTGTCACTCTATATGAAATCCTCCTTGGAAATAAACCAACTGTGAAGTACTTTCATGTGTTTGGATGTATTTGTTACATTCTCAATGATAGAGAATACTTGTCCAAATTTGATTCGAAGAGTGACAAAGCAATTTTCATGGGCTATTCCACTAATAGTAGAGCTTACAGAGTTTTTAATCTCAAAACTAAGATCATTATAGAATCTGCTAATGTTATTTTTGATGACTCACTTGATCTTAATCACAAGACTGCTGAGGATGATGTTTTAGGTTGCTTACTGGATTGGAAGAATGAAGAAACAGGTGCTGAAAAACCAACAGAAACTTCCAGTGCTGAAAAACATGTTGAGCCTGATAAGGATGTAACCAAGGATGTGGACACATCTGCATCCACATCTGAACCCACATCTGCTCCCACATCCACTCAAAATCCTGTACCTGAGGACAGTTCCTCTGAATCTGATCAGGATGTTGCTTCAGATGATAATGTGGATGGGTGTGTGGATAGATCAAGGGATATTCCCTCAAAAATCCAGAAGAACCACCCCACTTCACAAATTGTGGGAGATGTGCATGCTCAAGTGAGAACTAGACAAAAGGACAAAGTGGACTATAGAAAGATGGCTGGTTTGTGGAGTTGCTCCTCAGCATACTCCCAGGTAAGTTTTTGCTGTTTTGTTTCAAAAATTGAACCTAAGAATGTTGCTGAAGCATTGAAAGATGCTGACTGGATTCTTGCTATTCAAGATGAATTGATTCAATTTGAAAAGAATGAGGTATAGACTCTTGTTCCTAGACCCTCTCATGGAAATGTCATAGGAACCAAATGGATTTTCAATAACAAAACTGATGAGCAAGGTGTTATCACTAGAAATAAAGCTAGGTTAGTTGCTCAAGGTTACACTCAAATTGAGGGAATTGATTTTGAGGAGACATTTGCTCCTGTTGCAAGGATTGAGTCCATTAGGCTTTTGTTAGCCATTGCTTGTTACCTCAAGATTACTCTTCATCAAATGGATGTTAAGAGTGCTTTTCTAAATGAGATATTGAATGAGGAAGCCTATGTTGAACAACCTAAAGGCTTTGTGGACTCCAAGTACCCTAACCATGTGTATAAGCTAAAGAAAGCTCTATATGGGCTAAAGCAAGCCCCTAGAGCTTGGTATGGTAGGTTGACTGACCATTTGCTTCACCTAGGATTCAAGAGAGGTGAGGTTGACAAAACATTGTTTGTGAGGAAAAATAAAAAGGAGATTCTTGTGGCACAAATCTATGTGGATGATATTGTGTCAAACTCGACCCCTATGCTAGCTGAGTTTGTGGATAGCATGACTTCCACATTTGAGATGAGTATGGTAGGTGGGTTGAATTTTTTCTTAGGTCTACAGATTAAACAATTCAAAGATGGCATGTTCATCTCACAGTCTAAGTATGCCAAGAATCTTGTGAAAAAGTTTAAACTTGAACACTCTTCACATCAAAGAACACCAATGGGATCTTCCCAAAAGCTAAGTCATGATTCAGATGGTGAGAGTGTTGATCAAACCCTGTACAGAAGCATAATAGGAAGTCTGCTTTACGTCACTGCAAGTAGGCCTGACATTATGTATAGTGTGTGTCTCTGTGCAAGATACCAAGCCAACCCAAATGTGTCTCATCTTAAAGCCTTGAAAAGAATCATTAGATATGTAAGTGGGACAGTGAACCTAGGGTTGTATTATTCTAAAGAAACAAACACCAATTTGGTTGGTTATACAGATTCTGACTGGGCTGGAAATAGTGATGATAGAAAGAGTACCACAGGTGGATGTTTCTACCTAGGAAATAACCTTGTGTCTTGGTATAGTAGGAAGCAGAATTGTGTGTCCTTATCCACTGCTGAGGCTGAGTATGTTGCCCTTGGGAGTTGCTGCACACAACTGCTTTGGATGAATTAAATTTTGAAAGGTTATGGATTAAATAGCAAATATTTGACTGCTTTTTGTGATAACAAAAGTGCCTTGGACATATCTAAAAATCCTGTCCAACATTCTAGAACAAAGCACATTGATATTAGACATCATTTCATTAGAAATCTTGTAGAACAAAAAATTGTGTGTCTAGAATTTGTTGGGACTGAAAATCAATTAGCTGATATATTTACAAAGGCATTAGATTTGGAGAGATTTTCCTCTTTGAGAAAGTCTCTTGGTTTGTGTGATATCTAAGGTTGTGAGCACAAATGTGTCTCACATCCTCTAACACATCTGTATATTAGATTAACTGAAAAAAAAAATATCATGCATTAGCACGAAATTTCTCAGTGTGGTCACTTGTGAGTCTTCATCTTGACATTATTTTTGGTCACTTAATTGTGAGCACTTCCTGTTCATGTCATCTTTTGATGACTTGATATAACCTTCCTAGGTATCTCACAGTGGGTGCTATAAAAGAAAAAAAATATGTGAGAAACAGCTGCTTCACCCTTAGTATGAAGCCATACCATTGTGATCAAGTGATTCTCATAAGAAATTTTGAAATCAAACTTGATAAGATCATTGGGAAAAAGGGCTATCTTTGGGATCAAAGAAAAGTGAAAGCTACTCATAATGCACAAATACAACAACAACAACAACAAAGCCTTACTCCCAAAATAATTTGGGGTCGACTAACATGAATCATCATATGTCATCGTGTGAAAAGGTTGTTGGAAAAAAAAAAAAAATTAAAATAAAATAAAAAATAAGTAATAATAATAATAATAATAAAAATAAAATAAAAATAAAATAAAATATAAAATAAAATAAAATATAAAATATAAAAATATTAAATATATATATATATATATATATATATATATATATATATATATATATATATATATATATATATATATATAAATAAAAAATAATCAACCCCCCACATGAATTTTTGCCCTCCACTCCGGCCTCTTCAACACCATACTTTCATCCGCTCCAATTAAACTCATATCATTTCAATCACTCTAATCCAAGTTTGTTTGGGTCTTCCCCTACCCCTCGCCATTTTATCATTTCTCCACTATTCCGGCCTTCTAACCGGTGCATCACTCGGTCTCCTTCTCACATGTCCAAACCACCTCAGACGATTTTCCCTCATTTTATCTTCAATGGGCGCAACTTCTACTTTACCTCTGATCACCTCATTTCCCAATCGATCCTTTCTTGTAGGACCGCACATCCATCGAAGCATACGCATCTCCGCCACATTCATCTTATGCACGTGACACTGTTTTACGCCACAACATTCGGTCTTAGTAAAGCATTCTTAGGCCTAATTTTCGTGCGGTAGAATTTTCCCTTTAATCTATTGGGCATGCCGCGATCACATAGAAACCCTGTGGCACTCTTCCACTTCAACCAACCTGCTATAATCCTATGAGCCACATCACCATCTAATTCTCCATCCTTTTGGATAATGGATCCAAGATAGCGAAAAAATTCAGAAGCTTGGACAATCTTTCCATCAAATGTGACCGCCCCTGCCTCCCTACTTCCAACTCTGCTAAACTTACACTCCAAATATTCAGTCTTGCTTCTGCTTAGTCAAAAACCTCGAGATTCCAAAGTGTGTCTCCACAACTTCAATTTACTTTCAACACCCTCTCTTGTCTCATCAATCAACACAATATCATCTGCGAACAACATACACCTTGGTATATCATCTTGGACTGACCTCGTCAATTCGTCCATTATCAAAGCAAAAAGAAAGGGGCTAAGTGCGGAACCTTGATGCACTCCAATCTTTATAGGGATCTCTTCAGTCTTCCCAACACTAGTCTGTACACAAGTACTAACTCTATTATACATGTCCTTGATAATATCAATATATTTCTTTGAAACACCCTTCTTTGTTAATGCCCACCAAAGTAGCTCTCTTGGCACTTTATCATACGCCTTCTCCAAATCAATATAAACCATATGCAAATCTTTCTTTTGATCCCGATATTTCTCCATGGTTTGTCTCATAAGATATATTGCATCCATAGTCGATCTTCCCGGCATAAACCCAAATTGGTTATCCGAAATATCCACAATTTTTTTCAGCCTTTGGGCAATCACTCTTTCCCAAAGTTTCATAGTATGGATCATTAATTTGATCCCCCGATAGTTGGCACAATCTTGGACATCACCTTTGTTCTTATACAAAGGGATCAGAGTACTCTTCCGCCACTCCAATGGCATTGTGTTAATTCTCCATATCTTGTTAAATAGCGTTGTTAACCAATCTATTCCCCTCTCCCCGAAACATCTCCAAACCTCAATTGGTATACCATCCGGTCCTACAGCTTTCTTCAATCTCATCTTTTTCATTGCCATTTCCACTTCACTCTTTTGAATTCTCCGCATAAAATCTCGATTAACCATACTCGAAGAGATATTTAAATTTCCAATATCCTGCTCTTGACCGCCATTGAACAGGGTATCAAAGTACGAACTCCATCTATCTTTTATCTCTTTATCCCCGACTAGAACTCTTTGATCTACATCTTTCACATATTTAACCGTCCCAATATCTCGTGTCCTCTTATCCCTCATACGAGCGATTCTGTAGATGTCCTTTTCCCCTTCTTTTGTATCCAACTTATCATAAAGTTTTTGATTCACCTTTGCTCTTGCGTCTCTTACTGCTTTCTTAGCATCTCTTCTAGCTTCTTTATACTTCTCATAGTTCTCGTCGCTCCTACATTTCCCCAATAATTTGTAGCATTCTCGCTTGCCCTTTATTGCTTGTTTTACTTCCTCGTTCCACCATGATGTGTCCTTACTTGGTGGCCCGTTTCCTCTAGATTCTCCAAGGACTTCTTTCGCCACCTCCTTTATGGTATGTTTCATCTTAGTCCAAGTCGAATCTATATCCATATCCTCCATATTATCCGACCAAATACCGGTATCGACCATCTTAGCTACAAATTTCTGTTGATTCTCCCCTTGAAGTCTCCACCACTTGATTCTAGGGTCTACCTGTGGTTTTCTCTTCCTCGAAATTCTCTTACTTCGAAAATCAAGTACCACCAGTCTATGTTGAGTTGCTGTGCTCTCACCCGGAATAACCTTACAATCTGTATAACTCTTTCTACAAGCATTTCTTACTAAGAAGAAGTCAATCTGACTCGCATTACCTTCACTCCTATAGGACACCAAGTGAGATTCTCTCTTCTTGAACCAAGTGTTCATTATACTCAAGTCATATGCCAACGCAAAGTCCAGGATACTATTTCCTGCTTCATTCCTCTCCCCAAAACCAAAACCTCCATGTATGCTCTCAAAGCCATGTCGACTTGACCCCACATGCCCGTTCAGATCACCACCAATCACTAATTTCTCACCACTAGGTACTCGTTGCACCACCTCCTCCAAATCTTCCCAGAACACTTGTTTAATAGATGCATCCAACCCTACTTGTGGTGCATAGGCGGAAATAATAGTTATAATCTCATCATGTATCACCAGTTTAATGCCCATAATTCGATCACTCTTCCTGTACACTTCCACCACATCATTAATATACTCCTTATCATTAATGATACCCACTCCATTTCTACCCTTATCCTTTCCTGAGTACCAAAGCTTAAAACCTCAAGGCGATATTTCTTTTGCTTTCTCTCCAACCCACTTAGTTTCCTGTAGACACATTATGTGAATCTTCCTCCTCCTCATAACTTTCACCACCTCTGCTGATCTCCCTGTCAAGGATCCAATGTTCCAAGTTCCAAAGCGCATCCCACTACCCTTACACCTACCATGGACTAGCTTCTTTATCCGCACTCGTCCGCAATGCGAGAACCCTTGCATATTGACACCACCCCCGGGCGAAGAGATGGCGCATCGCTTCCGGGCGACGACCTAGCAACCTTTGCATACTTATCACTACACCCAGGTCTTTGAAGTGTAGCGCATCGCTGCTGAGGAAACGCCCCAACGATATTCATATTTTGATTCATGTCATGATAATGTGATAAAATTTTTACGCTGGCTGTCATAATACACAAATCCACAACAAAAAATTGGTGGATACATCCTAGAGGTTGTGCAGATTGGATTATTGCTCATTGACTTTTTGTGATATAAATGTGTCCCCAAATGTGACTCACATCCTATACCACATCCATAAGCTGAGATTTTTCCATCACTTGTGTGTTTGCATCATGCTAGGCATACTGCATTTTTTCTAGGACATATAGGAGCTTTGTAAATATGCTAGTTAATTTATTTTCTTTCCTAATTTATTTTCTAATTTTATAGGTTTTTGATCTTCAATATCTCTCATGAAAGAAAAAGGTGTGTATCAATCCTTGTTTGAAAAGCATGGAAAATTTCGAATGGAATTCTGTTTTGAAAAAGATATGGCTGAATTATTTTTGTTTCCATAAAAATCTATCAAAATCTTGTGTATTTTAATCCCCTATTTCTTCGAAGGTTGTTGTGTGTGGTAATCTCAAAGGATTCTAGCCGTTGGAGGACTTCTAAGGTATTTAGGATGTGTGAAACCTTTTTGGAAAAGGATTCCAAGTTTCAGTTGGAAAGGGGGAGCTGTGAGTATTAATTAGCCCTCGCATCCGTCCCATCCCCCATAAACCCTTGCTAAACCTTTTATTCTTCCATCTTTTTGCACACAATCACACACACATTGTAATTAATTCTCTTGCACTGTTCAACCTAACGCCCTTGTGTAGTTTAAATGGCTGATCACTCCAACATTCGTGAGGAAGACGTCCTTGATATTGAGCCCCTTTCTGTCGCCATTGCTGAAGCTCCCCTTGCCGCCAATCCTGTAATATCGAAATTCCTTGCTGATATTCCTCCTCCCTCATCCTCGTCTAGCTCTTCAATGGAAGCTTCACCTGCTAAATCACCTACATTGGAGCCCTTGTCTGTTCCAATAGCTTCTGAAAACCCTAATCCTCCAACCTCTCCGGTTTTACAACCATCGGTTGAAGCCCCTGTTTTACCCTCTGTTGAAACCCCTTCAACCAAGAAGAGGAAGCTAACCCTAGCAAAACCCTTGGGCCATGCTGTGATTCCAGTTCCCCAACGCAATCTATGTCGATCGCATAGGGTTAGGAAGCTGTCAGAAGCTGACAGAGCCAAGAATCTGAAGAAACCTGGTGGTAAGCCCTCTACTGCCATTACTCTCGAAGAAGAAGAAGAAGAATAAGAAGAAGAAGAAGAAGAAGAAGAAGAAGAAGAAGAAGAAGAAGAAGAAGAAGAAGAAGAAGAAGAAGAAGAAGAAGAAGAGGTAATTCCTCCTCTTGTTAGAACTAGGGCTCAACCATCAAAACCTTCTCCTTCAGTTGTTGCCCCTGTTATTACTCCTTCTGAAGCAATTTCTCCTGCTAAGCCTATTGATCTTGTTGATCCAGTTCCAACTTCTCCCATTGAACCATCTGATCCCATTATCCCTTCTCCTACTCCAGTTGTTGATTCTCTTGCCCCTGAGGTTGCACATTCTGTTGATGATCCCTCTATGTTTAGTGATGAGAAGCCTTTGGCCAATATCCTAATGGAATTAAGAGGCAAGAAAAAGGTGGCTGCTACAGACTTAGAGCCTATTGATGAAGAAACTGGTGATTCTGAGTCCAGTTATGATAATGATGACACTGCCTCAGATGCCAACTTCAAGCTGGGAAAGGATGAGCTTGAACAAGAAAAGGAGGACCAAGAAAAGGATGCCTCTTCTGATGATGAGACAGAGGTGGAGTCTGTCAAAATACCATCTCCTGCAAAGGATGTGTCTGAAGATGTGTACACATCCACCAAAAAGAAGGCTGATAAGGATATTTCCACATCTCTCTCCATTACTCCTGCCTTTAAACCCTTCTCTAAATTTTTTTTATCAAAGGATGCCTCTGATAGGTTTGGCCTAATTGCCAATAAGGCCTTTATTGTTGAGATGAAAAGCGACAAAGAAACCTTCTTTAAATTAGGTATGGATAAATTTTTTGAAGAGAGAGGCTTGTTTTTTACTGTGGATCACCCTCTTCCATTCTATCCTAAGATGATTTATGAGTTTTATGCCAACTTGACTAAAGGGCTAAATAGATACTCCTCTCCCTACACTGTCTATGTTAGAGGAAAGTTTGTCCCCTTTTCCTCATCTGTGATCAATGATTTTCTTGGGTTGTATAATACTTTGGATCAGCTGTGTGTTGTTTCTGATGAAGATCTAGTGTCTAGTATCACCCATGGCAAAGTAACCTCTTGGCCTGTAAAGCCAAAAGATTTGGGAAATGGTTCTCTCTCCTCTCTTTATTGTTTTCTCCATACAATCCTTGTTGCCAATCTTTGCCCCTCAAATAACAAGACCTCAGTTACTAGGGTGCAAGCTGACTTACTTTATAGGTTGGGTATTAAAAGGAATATCAATTTTGGAGATTTCATTTTTAGGAAAATCTGTGCCTATGGAGAATCCCCCTCTAGAAAGTGGTCTTTACCTTATCCCTCTCTCATCTCTCAAATTTTGATTGCCAATGGTGTTAAGCCTGAGAAAGGTGAAAATAAGATTGATAAATTTGATTTGTTTAAGGAGACCAAAACCCTCCTAGATCCTAAGCAAAGATTTGTTGATCTCCCTTTGGGTACTGTCCCTGAAATTTCTATACCAGATGTGGACACAACTGAACCCACATCTGAAGATCCTTTTGCTGCTCAAATGAAGGACTTGGATGCTGAAATAGCAGCTGCTGAATCTCATACCTCTGCTTTAACTAATCAACTTCAAGCCTCCATTGCCCATGTCAACAATCTTAAAGCCCTTAAGGATAGGCTCCTCAAATGGCATGCTAATCTTTCTGCTCAAAAAGAGGGAGATGAACCTGAACCTGCTGCTGTTGGGAACAAAGTTTGGGATGCTGCTGTTGCTGCTGCTGCCTGGAGGAGCTGGGAACTTTAAGTTAGGGGGGAAGACTTTTTAAAAGTTGTTTTACTTTGATGGTGTTAAGACAATTTTAATTTTTGCTTTAAATTTTAGTTTTTAAACAATGGGTTGTAATAACTTTAATTAGGTTGCTGCTAAATGGTTTTTGTTTTTGCTTTTTAATGAACTGCTGGTATTTTATTCTAACTTGGTCTATGCAGTTTTTATGTGTGGATGTGTAAACACATCTGGACACACATCCATTCAGGGGGAGTTGTGTTTATTCTCTGGTTACAAAATGTGATTTCTATAAATCTTTGGTTTTGACCAGAAAGTCCAAAATAGGGGGAGATTGAAAGCGTGAGCTTTTTGGGAACATATTATTGTTTCCTTATTTCAAAAGACTTCTATAATGGTAAGAAGATTTTGTGACTTTCATGGAACATTTATTATTGTCCTATTTTGAAAAGGACTTTTTAAATAGAGTAAATATATTTTATTTATGTACATAGTTTTATATTAGGACTAACCTACTAACAATCTATTTCCTTGTGAGTGTGGTTTATGTTTTCTTATAGGAAAAGAGATCTCACAAAGGAAGATGTTGATTACTTGAAGATCTTCTCCATGGTGCATTATAAATACAAGGCATTCAGCACAAGAGAAGCCACAGAAATTTTGAGAGAAAAACACATATTCTTCACAGTTTTCAATATAGTTGTTTTAGGTTGTGAGTGAAGGTTGTGAGACACATCCGTAACTCACATCTAGTTTTTCATAGAGTTCTTTGTTTTACTTCTGACTAGAATAGGTCCTACTTGGGAAAGGGGAATTGTTCTTGTCATAGAAAGTGATTAGAACTCGTTTAGTATTTTAGTATTTTAGTTTTTCACATATTTGTTTTTGTAAGCAACAAAAGTTTTTATAGTGAAAAGTTTTTGGGCGTAAGCCTAGTTTGCTGATCACACAGATCATTAAGCGTATATAACTCTTCCGTTATTGGTTTTAATATGTTTTATTTCGCTGCATTATCTGTGGATGTGTGGACAGTTGTGAGACACATCTGTACTCACATCCGTTGTCTGTTGCGTGGTTGAAGCTTCCTAGCTACACGAAACTTTCATCTTTCTCCCTCTGCTGTCTTCTTCTTCTCTCTTTTGTTTCTCTGTCATTGTGTGCTTCCGTTGCCGGTGATTTCGTATATTTACAACACAAACAAAACCAAACCCCCCCCACACACCCATCCCAAGTCTCAAAAAAATTGTCACACTCTTTACTGTCAAAGTTTGATTGAGCCCCGACCCAACCCAATCTAAAAAAAAATTGTCACACTATTTACGATTAAAGTTTAATTGAGTTGATCATGAAAATCAAAATAAGACAAACTTTTCGAAACGAAAAGATCATTATATTTATATGATAAATGTCGTATTTGATTTGTAAATAATTTTAACGGATAAAATTTATTTATTTGTACACTACTTACTACTTGTACAACGGTAAAAAATTTGCACTAAAATACCCTTTTTATTTAGAAGTTAAGTGATATTTGAGACGAAAAAATAAAATAAAAAATGGACAATTGTACGAATGTTTTTCCTTCAACTTGCTTTGCGTCGATCATTCCTAATATATATAATTCCCGTGCTCCTACCAAAATCAAAATCATATTGAATAATGAGTTGGTCTTATAAAAACGCGTTTTTTTCTAAGATTAAGGAAAAACCATTTTTACATTGGTACTTAATAATACATGCACTAGCACTCTTCACACTCTGAGACTTTTTTATACTAATACTTTTTACCTTACACTGACACTCTTTATACTGACACTTAATATACATGTACTGACACTCTTTACAGTGGCACTTTGTTACACTAACATTGACACTTTGTTACACTAACACTGATACTTTTTTACACTAACACTTAATATACATGCACTGGCACTCTTTACACTGGCACTTTGTTACACTAACACTGACACTTTATTACACTAACACTGGCACTTTGTTACACTGGCACTAGCGGGAACGTCCATTTGATGTAGTTCCCAACCACGAACTGCAGCAATTGAGAGAAATACTCGAACAGTAACCATCTTGATTGTTGGAGCAAAGGTTTCTTTATAATCAACTCCTTCAACATGATGATTCCCTAAGATCACCAAACGGACTTTGTAACGTTCAATGGACCCATTCGCATTGTACTTTATCTTATATACCCATTTGTTACCAATCACCTTCTTGTCAATGGGTGTGTCAACTAGTTCCCATGTGCCATTTTGGTCAAGAGCATCAAGCTCTTTGTTTATGGCCTCACACCATTGTGGAGATTTAACAGCATCTCCAAAATTTCTCGGCTCAATACCTAAATCAATAGCTGCCAGAAATCATCTATGTGCCGCAGAAAATTTAGTGCAGTTAACAAAATGTGACAAAAGATAACGAGTACCTGAAGATTTTTGTTGGGAAGGTGAAAGTGATGGGGGGCTGACATTAGCATTTAACACATATTCTGTCGATGAATACTTTATGGAATGCACCCTAACGCACTGTCCTCGCCCCAAAATCTCACCATCTACAGGCTGGTCAACATCTTCAATAACCTGATCAATTGTTTGTGCAGCCACTTGTTCTGTCAGTTGTTCAGACACAACGTCAGTCATATCACCGTCTGCCAGTTGATCAGCTTATTGTTCAGCCACTTGTTCGGTCAATCGTTCTGTCAACTGTATAGACACCCTTGTAGTCACACCAATATTGCCTTCCTCACAAGTGTCCATATCAGTTGTTGGACAAAGGAATATATCTGAATCCGTGTAAGATTCTTCTGAATCAATCCGCATGCTAGCAAAAGCAAACTCTTTCTCCACAAAAACAATGTCTCTTGAGACAAGTGTCTTGTGTTCATCAAGATCATATACCAACCATCCCTTTTTTCCATAGGGATATCCCAAGAAAACACATTTTCTACTACGACTAGCAAACTTATCATTGTCCCTCCTAAAATAGTGCGCGTAACACAAAGACCCAAAAACTTTAATATTTTGGTAAGAAGGTGGTTTCCCAAAAATGATTTCATAAGGAGTTTTTCCATGTAACAGTTTCGAGGGTGTACGATTTATCAAGTAGCCGGCAGCCAAAACACACTCACCCCAAAACTTTACAGGTAATTTGGCTTGAAACATCAAAGCACGAGACACATTCAAGAGGTGACGATGTTTATGCTCAACCCTCCCATTTTGTTGTGACGTGCGAATGCAAGTAGTATGATGTTCAATATTGTTAATGTAAACTGCAGATGATTTCCCAGATGATTTCCCAGATTCCAGATGATATTGCAGATGATTTCCTGTGCTGGAATTTATATAGCTGTACATTTCTTGATTATTAATTTATGTACTAATGTGCTAATATAATCTGTATAGTCTATTGTGTATGTCCATATTTCAGGTTGATATATGATTGGAGAAAGAGCTAGAAACGTGGGGAATTTAGAAAAGAATAGTTTATGCATAAATGATATTTTATGCATAAAACATTTCCAATAGTTACTCTGTCAAAAACAATTAAAAACATGTGAAGACTTATTCAAAGGAGTTGTTGCTGATTCAAAGAGTGTACAACATGGAGAAAGCTTGGGAGTATAAGGCGTTGAAGCATGGACTTGAATAACAAGCATACGGTTGCTATAATTGAGGAAGTGGGCACATGAAGTGAGGAACAAGCCCAACCACTCTCCCCACTCTCCCTCAACGTCCAATACATCCCCAAGGATATTTATTTGAGTAGCCTTCAAGTAATTGAAGACTATAAATATGCTTGGAAGGATGCATTTGAAGATATGCCAAGATTTGCCAATTATACACACCTTCGAAGCATAGAGAGATTGAGTTCTTTATTTGGTTCTTTTCATCCATCCTCCCTTATAATTACGCACTTGATTACCTTGGTATCAAGTTGTGTGTAGGATAGGATTGGATTCTGTTCTTTATCTCTTATTCCATAGAGCTTACATTGTATTAGTCTTAGGGAACATTTCAGCTTTGTGTAATTCTTTTATAAAGTGATAAAGTCTTGCCTAAGAGGCATCCTCAAGTTATATTATTTATATAACTTGAGAAAAACAATTTTGATGTTATTATTCCGCTGCAATCTCTTTTACAAAATTCTTTTTATTTTCGAAGTGTGTGTTTGCTATCCCAAGTGCTATCGTTGGTGCTGTTATCACCTTGGATATCACTTGTGATTCAGGCCGTGACAATTTCAATTGGTATCAGAGCAGGTCACTTGATGTTACTAAGTGCTTGGTCTAGGTGTCATGGCTTTTGATCCTGCAAATCTAAACCAAAAACATCTTCCTGTTTTAGATTGTTTGAATTGTGCATATTGGAAGATCCGTCTTCGCTCGCATATCAAATCAATTGATCTTCGAGCATAGCGATCTGTAGTTAATGGATATACTCTTCCACTGTTACCTCCTGATGAGGATGGTGATATTCAGGTTAAACCTGAAGGGGAGTGGACTAATGAGGAGATTGTCCTTGCTAACTACAATGAAAAGGCTCTTAATGCTATTTTTGAGTGGGTTGACATGCACATTTTTAAACTTGTTCAAAATAGTTCCACAGCTAAGGAAGCTTGGGATATTTTACAAAGGTTTTGTGAAGGTGATTCTAGTGTGCGTGAAAACAAACTTAGAGGTCTTACTAGCACGTTTGAAAGGTTGAGAATGGGTGAAAATGATACCATTTTCTCTTATTTTGAAAAATTGTTTGACATTGCTAATGAGTGTCAACTCTTAGGTGAACCTTTTACAAATAAACAATTGGTTTCAAAGGCTATTAGAACTCTCCCTGAGCATTTTAATATGAAGGTTTCATCTATAGAAGAGGCTCACAATCTTTCTACTATGGACATTAATTCCTTAATGAGCATTTTAAAAAAATTTGAGTCAAACCTTGCTGAGCAAAGTGAAGCTTCTAAAGGCAAGAGTGTAGCATTTAAAGTTCAATCCTCTAGTTTATCAAATGATGAGGATGGTGAAATTTTTGAGGAATTAGGTGAAGATGCTAGTGTTGCCTTGCTTGCTAGGAAATATAACTCCATGTTAAGAAAGTTTAACAAAGAAAATGTGCAGGTTAAGGCTAAAGAGCAACAAATCAAGGTGTACAATTCAATGCCAAAGAGGACATTTCCATCTACTCAGAAAGGTGGTCCCATAAGAAGAGCATCATCAGATCAATCTAGATCTGATCCGAAGTACCTTGAATCAATCCAATGTCACGCATGCTCTGGGTGGGGTCATTACTCAAACGAGTGTGCTAACACTCTAAGGAAGATGGGTAAGAACCTATGGGTCTCCCTCAGTGACAATGAAGATGAGGAGACCAACCAATCTGAAGATTCAGATCAAACAGCAATGATGGTCACAAATTGAGACTCGGACTCTGTCAGTGATAACTCATGTGATATCCAAATTGGGATAGCACCTGAGATATCATCCAGCAGGTATACAGATTTCAATTTAATTAATGATGTTTGTTTGGTGGGTTCTGTTAACATGGATGCAGGTAGTTCACAAGAGGGTGAACAAAGTATTGAGTTCAGCAAGGATGAACTCATTTGCGGTCTTTAGAACCTTTGCAAAGAATTTGTTGACGAATGGAAAAAAGAGAACAAGAAGGTGGTATCTCTGTCCAAAGAGGTTCAAGATCTGACTGATGGCTTGACTAGATTGGAAATTCAACTCGCAAAGAAGGATGTGGAACTGGACAAAGTCAAGGCCAAGCTTACTCTAGTCGAGGTCACCTTTAAGAAACTCAACACTAGTTCTTTCAAGTTGGATGAAATCCTTATGTTGAGCAAACCACTCAAGGCAGGTATGGGTTTTCAAGAGTCTTTAAATGCTATTACATCTACTTTGGCTAATAAGGAAGATAAAATGGTTTTTGTTAAAGAAAGAGACAATATCAAACTATTGTCTTCTGATAAGTCTTTTGACAAAGTGAAAGTTTGTAACTATTGTTACTCTACTGGACATTTAAAATATGATTGTAAAACGCTTTTAAAGAAAGAGTCCAGTTCTTCTGTGCTACCTAAAGTGTTGCCTAGCACCTCCGATAGCACTTGCAGTCAGAAGGGATATTATCGAAGTAGGAAAATATGGAAACCTAAGTCTAACCTGAGATGTGATGTTGTTTACACTGCCTTAAAAACTAATGCTGAAGGTTCATGGTATTTCTATAGTGGTTGTTCACGTCACATGACGGGAACAAAAATGTTTTTAAAGGAATATGAACCTATTCAAGGTGGTAGTGTAACATATGGTGGTGGTGGCAAGAGTAATATAGTAGGAAAAGGCATTCTAAATATACCTAGATTTCCTGCTTTGAAAAATGTTTTGCATGTTGATGAAATTGTAACTAATTTAATTAGTATTAGCCAACTTTGTGATGACAATCTTGAAGTAAAATTCAATAAAAACACTTGTGAAGTTTTTGATTGTACCAATAACTGTGTTATGACGGGTACTAGGTCAAGTAATAGTTGTTATCTTGTTGAGGATAAACAAGTGTGTCATTCTGTGAGAGTTGATGATTTGTGGCATCAAAAGTTGGGTCATGTCCATTTTCGTAACATTGTAAAACTAATTAAGGCTGAAGCTATAAGTGGTATACCTAGTCTGGACATAAATAAGAAAATCATATGTGAAACACGTGTTTCCCATGGCGCTACCCAACATCATGAGGAGTACTCTGGAACAACTCACTGTTTCCAACTTATGCATATGGATTTAATGGGTCCAGTTGAGGTATAAATTTTAGGAGGTAAGAGATATACTTTTGTCATAATTGATGATTTTTCTAGATTTGCTTGGGTGTATTTTTTAAAAGAAAAATCAGAAACTTTTGAAAAGTTTAAGATCTTACATGCTAAAATTAAAAACATGTTTTGTGTTCTTATCATGCGAATAAGGTCTGATCACGGAAAGGAGTTTTATAATTCTTTGTTTTCTACTTTTTGTGAATTAAAAGGAATTAAACATGAATTTTCTGCTCCTAAAACACCTCAACAAAATGGGATGGCCGAAAGAAAAAATAGGACCTTACTTGAGATGGCTCGTGTAATGTTGTTTTCAAAAATAATTTCAAAAATGTTTTGGGCTGAGACCTTAAACACGGCTTGTCACACAGCCAATAGAGTTTTTCTAAGACCCGGTATTACAATGATACCTTATGAAATTTTGAATGGTATGATACCAAAAGTTCATTATTTTCATACGTTTGGGTGTGTGTGTTTTGTTCTAAATGATCGGGATTACTTAGCCAAATTTGACTCTAAAAGTGATAAGGCTATATTTCTTGGGCATGCTCAAGATAGTCGAGCATATAGGATTTATAACCTTAGGTTAAAGACCATACAAGAATCAGTTAACGTTATTTTTGATGACTTAGCAAGTGTTACAGGTGATGGAGTGCAGGAATCTTCATTGATATTGTTGGATGAACTGGAGGAACAAAGTAAAGCAAGTGATACCTTAGGTGCTGACCAGAGTGTTGCCACTGAAGGGATATCATTTTCGGTATCACCTGAAGACAGTCCAACAACTGAGAATGATGAACAGACTGATGATAATACTGGTGTGCATGGAGATTTAAGAAGGGATCCACCAGCTAGGATCAGAAGAGATCATCCTGCTTCTCAAATTATTGGAGAAGCAAATGAAGGGGTACAAACAAGGAACAATGAGCCTTTTAGTAACCGTGAAATGGTGAGGTATGTGTGCATGTCCACCACATATCATAAGGTAAAATATTCATGTTTTGTTTCCTCTTTAGAATCCAAAAATATTTCTGAAGCTTTAAAAGATAATTTTTGGATACATGCCATGCAAGAGGAACTTGAACAATTTTCTCGTAACGAAGTTTGGTGTTTAGTACCACGTCCCATTAACACTAATGCAATTGGTAGAAAATGGATTTTCAAAAATAAATCGGACGAGCAAGGAAATATTGTTAGGAACAAAGCCGGTCTCGTGGCTCAAGGTTACAAACAAATTGAAGGTGTTGACTTTGATGAGACCTTTGCTCCTGTTGCTAGAATAGAATCTATAAGACTCCTCTTGGATATAGCTTGTTATCTAAAAATTACCTTGTTTCAAATGGATGTTAAAGTTGCCTTTTTAAATGGTTATTTAAAAGAAGAAATTTATGTTGAACAACCAAAAGGATTTGAAGATCCTCATCTACCAAATCACGTATATAGACTTGATAAAGCCTTATATAGCTTGAAACAAGCTCCATGTGCGTGGTATGGTCGCTTAACCTCTTTCTTACTTGAATATGGTTTTACAAGAGGTGAAGCAGATAGGACTTTATTCATTCTAAGGCATGGAAAAGAAACAGTCATTGTTCAAATCTATGTTGATGACATAGTCTATGGCTCTACTTCTCAAACTTGTTTAAAAGATTTTGTAGAGGCTATGACGTCAACATTCGAAATGAGCATGATTGGTGAGTTAACATTCTTCTTAGGCTTGCAGGTGAAATAATCTAGTGAAGGGATTTTTATCTCACAAAGAAAGTATGCAAAAAGCCTAGTGAAACGATTTGGGTTGGAAGGGGCAAAGAGTTCGAAAATCCCTATGTGTTCATCTCTCAAACTTGGTAGAGATCAAGTAGGTGAGGATGTTGATCCTACATTATATTGTTCCATGATAGGTAGCCTTCTCTATCTCACTTCTAGTCGTCCTGATATCATGTTTAGCGTGTGCGTCTGTACACGTTATCAAGCCAATCCTAAAGTCTCCCACCTTAATTCTGTCAAAAAAATAATTAAATATGTTTCGGGAACAATTGAATTAGGGATTTGGTTTAGTAAGGATACTAACACCAATTTGGTAGGCTTTAGCGACTCGGATTGGGCGGGGGATATGGATGATAGGAAGAGTACTAGTGGGGGGTGTTTTTACTTGGGTAACAATTTAGTATCATGGTATAGTCGTAAATAAAACTGTGTCTCTCTTTCCACGACTGAATCTGAGTATGTTGCAACTGGTAGTTGTTGCTCACAACTTATTTGGCTAAAATATATGCTAGATGATTATGGCCTAGAGAGTAATTTATTGACTATGTACTGTGATAACTTGAGTGCTATCAACATTTCAAAAAACCCTGTTCAGCATTCCCGTACTAAGCACATAGATATACGCCATAATTTTCTTTGAGATATGGTAGATAAAGGCCTAATTAACATTGATCATATTGATACTAAGTATCAACTGGCTGATATCTTTACCAAGGCATTAGACCACGAGAGATTTTCTAGTTTGAAAAGATCTCTTGGTCTGTGTAATCTCTGAGTCTGTTTGTCAGGGCTACCCCAGGTGATGTTATCACTCCGGGTAACACTTGTATATTAGTGTATTTTTTCCTTTTTATTTATATAAAAAAAATTGATTTTATATTCTTTTAATCTGGTTAGATTAGTTCTAACAGTGGCACAAGCTGACCTTTTTGTTATGATAGGTTATCATATGATAGGTTAACATGTTTGATATCATTCCCTTCATATGCTAAAAGTGACAAAGTCACTAATATTGTGTTGTGATAAATGCAAAGGCAAAAAGGCAATTTTTCCATACTATTCTCTCGAGCTCGGGGCACGGTGTTCACTGCAACGATGTACTCTTGCCAATGAGAATGTATGAGGTGATATATGCTTAGTATTAGGGACATGGAGTTTGCTACTACAGTGTATCCTACTTAAAAGGCATAAATCACTTTATCTTTATACTTGAAATAAAACTCAGGGCACGGAGCTCGTTACTACGATGCTTCCTTGTTTAAAGAAGTGTATTGATCTTTTATAACAAGCAATGTACTTAAAAAAAAATATAGGCTTGTTATGCCTAAAGTGCATAAAAATTGCTCAGATTGTTATGCTTTAAGTGCTTGAAGATGAATTACCATCATTGCCTTAACACATTAGTGTGTGCTATATTAGTTTTTTATTTTCGAAATTTGTTGATTAAATTTTTAAAATCTGAAAGTCTTTTTAACTAAAGAGTTTACGATTCTGAAAACGTCTTCAACAAGTTTTCTTTATTTTTGGTAAACCTTGTTAAGTAACTAACCCATATTGTGCTCGTAATTCTTGGGTAATGTTACAAAATTTTGTTTACTTATTTTTATTTTTTATTCTACTTAAAAAAAATTATTTAATTTTTTGTTAATAGCCGTGTGTAATTTTGGGTTGTTAAGGTTTATTAGGGTGAGTGGTTAAAGTAAAATAGGAGAGGTAGCTTATATGGGTCAATGAGGGTTTATAGGGTTAGTTAAGATAGGACTTAAGCTTGTCAAATCAAATTAATTCTTTGTTCCCTATCTTAAATCACTCTCATATTTTCTCTCCATCTCTTCTTATCCCTCTTTGTAACCGTCACTCTCTCCCCTTTTTTAAACCCTTTCAACGTCGTTTTCTCCCTCTCGCTTTCTAGGTCAAAACTCGTTCCAAAAATTCCCAAAAAATTACCATGGCATCTCCATCCAAAACCTACACCGAACCCTCAAACACTGACCAAATGGACATCTCTCCTAGCATTGCCCCAAGTGCAGCCTCTCGTGTAGCCATGGAGACTTCACCCATGATTACACCAAGCTCATCTCCTTCCATAATGACTGTAGTTCCAGCTGCTGCTCCTGTGTCTTCGTTTGATCAAGGCATTCCCAAGGTTACTCTCATCCCAGCCGAACCTAAAGAGAAGAGGAAATGAAAAGCTCCCTCAGCCAAGTTGTCTCCTCAAGTAGCAAATAGGAGGTCCTCCAATCGAATCAGGTCAATAAGGTCCAAAGCTACATCAAATACTACCTTTGATCCGGTTGAAGTTTCAGAAAGTTCCATAGAAATGTCATCACCTCATGTGAGTGATGAGAATTTTGATGCTAACAAGGAGAAGGAACCTTATGTGGACTCATTTGATGCCTGGGTGGATGCTGAAGAGGAGGAAACTTTGTCTGATTTTCAGAAGAGAAAGGGCAAGGCCAAAGTTTCAGTGAGTGCTACCAAGGGTGCTACCAAGAAGAGGATATCATCTGAGGTAACACCTGCCCCCTCCTCTGTTCCTACAAAATCTATTCCTAGTGATCATGAATTTTCTGGTGATGAGTTTGTTCATACTGAAGAGGATAATGCTTTTTCAAAACCATTTCTTACTTTGAAATTTTATAAGAAGAAAAACATTGAGTTTTGGCTTAACAATTTATGTAAGAAATTGTTGAAAGAAAAGCATATTGATGAGGGCCAGTTAGAAAAGGAAGGGATGGTTCAATTTTTAAAGGACAAGAATTTCTTTAAGGCAAATAATCATGCCTCAGTCTTTGTTGAGAGTGTTGTGAGAAACTTTTTTGCTAACCTACATGCTCATTTGGATAATGAAGGGTCTGAGAAATATGGAAAAGTTGGTGTATTCTTTTACTCCTTCCATCATTAACAAAGTTCTAGGCCTCCCAAATTTAGATGATGAGAGCATTAGGGTTAATAGGGATGAAATGGCGGTCAAGCTTCTCACCCACAACAAAATCCAGTCCTGGCCTTTAAAGGAAAAGCTTCATGCTTATAGGCTTACCTCTCTGTACTTTGTTCTTTACAAGCTTTGCATTTTCAATTGGCTCCCTACTACAAATGAACCTATTGTTAGCTTGGAGGATGCTTATGTTTTGTACAGACTGGGCAAAAATCATAGGATTAACTTTGGAAGATTAGTGTTCAAACACTTAGCTTCATAGGGTAGAAAGAAAGAAATGAAAATTACCTTTTTCCCCTATCCCTCTTTGATCTTAAAAGTTTTAATCTTTCAATCTTTGCCTATTGAAGCCTCTGATTCCTTCACCTCTGAACCTGAGTATTATACCATTGATCCTCAATTGAAAAAGGGTAACATGTATACTAAAGACCTTCCATGGAAAAAATCTGATGAAAATGTTGTTGGTTCTGTTTCTGTTCTTCCTGGTACTATCTCACGTGATATCCCAAGTGCTTCCCCAGGTGTTGCCCCTAATACTTTTGCAGGAAATGATGTTGCAAGTATTCTGTCTAATATGATTAATCTTCTGGGCAACACTTCTCCATCAATCCCAAAGACGATAGTGCTGAATTTCTTGCACAAACAATCAAGTGCAATTGGAGAACTCGTTGATGGGTAGGTCAAGCTTAAGCAGGCAACTGATACTTTTATTGATGAAATTTCTTCCCAAACAGGGGGAGGATGTACTGCTACAGCTTACGGAGCCGGTGCTCTGCGCAGTGCTACCACCGATCTTTGGCCCAAGTGATGGTGGAGGTGATAGGGATGGAGATCAGGAGGAAGAAGAAGAAGAGGAGTTTGAAGAAGAAGAAGAAAGCTGATACCTGAAGGTTGTTGAAACCATCAAGTTGATGTTGCCACTACTGTGATGGTGGATTTGGTTTGCGGTGTCCTAAACAATTACTTTTTATTTGGTGATGTGGTTCTCTAAACAATTTACTTTTTATTTTGTTTATGTTGGTTGCAAAAACACTTTAGGTGGTTTGTTTTAAAACATTAATCTGTTAGGTAGTTTTTGCTTGGATGATATTTTGGTACAATGGTTTATTTGCTTAATGGTTAACTTAGTTTATTTCGAAAACTTTTTAAGTTTGAAATAAATTAGTTTATTTTGATAAATCATTGTTTAGATTAGCTCCTTGATTAAGGGGGAGTTAATTTTCGTGGAGATGTTATACTTTGTTTCTATGCTCTGTGTATCTGTTTATGGACTGACATATTGCAGGTAAGCAGCACATTAGGTTTGAGAAGAAATATCCAACTAAAGGGGAGATTGTTAATGTAAACTGCAGATGATATCACAGATGATTTCCCAGATTCCAGATGATATCGCAGATGATTTCCTGTGCTGGAATTTATATAGTTGTACATTTCTTGATTATTAATTTATGTACTAATGTGCTAATATAATATGTATAGTCTATGGTGTATGTCCATATTTTAGGTTGCAATATGATTGGAGAAAGAGCTAGAAGCGTGGGGAATTTAGAAAATAATAGTTTATGCATAAATGATGTTTTATGCATAAAACATTTCCAAGAGTTACTCTGTCAACAACAATTAAAAATGTGTGAAGAGTTATTCAAAGGAGTTGTTGCTGATTCAAAGAGTGTACAACATGGAGAAAGCTTGGGAGTACAAGGCGTTGAAGCATGGACTTGAATAACAAGCATACGGTTGTTATAATTGAGGAAGTGGGTGCATGAAGTGAGGAACAAGCCCAACCATTCTCCCCACTCTCCCTCAATGTCCAATACAGCCCCAAGGCTGTTTATTTGAGTAGACTTCAAGTAATTGAAGACTATAAATATGCTTGGAAGGATGCATTTGAAGATATGCCAAGATTTGACAATTATACACACCTTCGAAGCATAGAGAGATAGAGTTCTTTGTTTGGTTCTTTTCATCCGTCCTCCCTTGTAATTACGCACTTGATTACCTTGGTATGAAGTTGTGTGTAGGCTAGGATTGGATTCCGTTCTTTATCTTTTATTCTATAGAGCTTACATTGTATTAGTCTTAGGGAATATTTCGGCTTTGTGTAATTCTTTTATAAAGTGATAAAGTCTTGCCTAAGAGGCATCCTCAAGTTATATTATTTATATAACTTGAGAAAAACAATTTTTGTATTATTATTCCGCTGCAATCTCTTTTACAAAATTGTTTTTATTTTCGAAGTGTGTGTGCGCTATCCCAAGTGCTATCGTTGGTGCTGTTATCACCTTGAATATCACTTGTGATTCAGGCTGTGACAATTTCAAATACCATTTTCAAGAAAATATTTTGTCAAACACATAAAATCCTGGCCATTATCACTCCTAAGCTTCTTAACATGCTTATTAAACTATCTTTCAATCATGGCAAAGAAATTTTTCAGAATTTGTGAAACATCACTCTTGTGATGAATTAGATAAACCCATACAGCCCGAGAGCAATCATCCACAATGGTCAAAAATAATTTGCACCACACATAGCCGGCTTACGATAGTCACCCCAAATGTCACAATGAATTAAATCAAAAATCTCAATAGAGTTATTATCACTTGATAAAAACTTGTCTCTACTTTGTTTAGCTTGAAAACAAATCTCACACACGTCCTTATTAATGCTACTATGACAAATAAAAGGCAATAAACCAACTACTTTACTTGATGGATGTCCAAGACGTTGATGCCAGAATTGGTAGCTTCCGAATTCCTTGACACTGCAAACTTGTGACGATCTTCTCAGATAGTACAACCCCTCATTTAGTTCACTCGCACCAATCAACATCTTCGAGGCCCGATCCTGTATCACACATTGTTTGTCAGAAAAGTGCACTAAAGCATTTGAATCACTAAGTAGCTGAGAGAAAGATAGTAAATTGCAATTAAAAGTCGAAGCATAAAGAACATTTTTCAAAACCAATCCTTTTCCAGTGTCAACGTCACCTTCTTTCGTGGCCACGACGTATTTTCCATTGGGCATACCTATATGGTTAGCTTCAATATCATGAATATGTTTAACCAGAGAGATATTCCTTATCATGTGTCGATTGGCCCCACTATCGACAAGCAAAGGGTCATTATTTATCTTACCATTCAGATGGTCAATTGTGGAGTCAGTTGTGCGGCCAGTTGACTACACTTGTGTCTGCACATAATTCTGGAAGTGACTCCACTGCTCTGCTGTAAATACCAAAGCACGAGCCTGATCTGTATCATCGAATTGTGTTGTTTTAGCCTTTGTGCCGAACCTTCTTTGATCCTTTCCCATTAAAGGGAATTGTCCTCCACTTCTCCCTTTGGTGTTCCTCATACGCTGCTCTCCCCACCATTCTGGGTAGCCCACTAGTTTGTAGCACGATTCCACACCGTGTCCTTTCTTTTTACAGTTAGAACAAACAACATTGTTCCCATCTTTTCTTTCCCCCTGAACCATATGTGCTGACAGTTGTCTGACCACTTGTGTGACCAGTTGTTCCTCCAACTGTCTGAGTAGCAAAACTAGCAGGTGCAGGATAATCAGCACACCCACTGCTGCGTACTCTTTCTTCCCTTACAACCATGGAATATGATTTATTAACATTAGGCAACGGTTCTGTGTTCAGGATGGAAGACTTCACGTTTTTAAACTTCGGTGTTTCTAGTCCCATAACAAACTGATGTACTCGTTCATCCTCACGTCGTTTGGTCAACGTGGCTCCGAGATTGCATCTGCATCCACTGCACGAACATACATGCAATGTCTCAAAATCATTGAGATCATCCCACAGCTTCTTGATCCGACCATAATAAATGGCCACGCTTTCGTCCTTCTCTTGCCTAGAATTGGCAATATCCGCCTTGATTTGTTGAGTTCGTGGTCCATTTCCCACGGAAAATCTCTCCCTAAAATCATCCCACAAAGTCTTTGCCTCCTCCGTATATGTCACGGTGGGTCTCAATGATGGTTCAATGGTATTGAAGATCCATGAAACCACCATTGAGTTGACAGTCATCCATTGGTCGATCTCGTCCTCTTCCTTCGGCATCTCAATCGTCCCATCAATGAATCCATGCTTCGTCTTGGCCTGCAATGAACCCTTGAAAACACGAGTCTATTCTTCATAATTATCACCCTTAAGTTGAACGTGGGTGATAATTTGCCCCGGGTTGTCACTTGTCGACAGGAAATAGGGTGAGCGCTTCTCATCCATGGCTTTCTTCTCAAAACTAATATTCGTGTTTGTCATGGTTGGATCAGCCATGCTCTGATACCAAGTTGAAACCAAGAACACGAGAAGGAGAAATTGAACAACTTGTTTTCCTTGCTTTACAAAGTGCCGTGTACATACAATATATACCAAGTGAGAATCTTGCCCACCAAGAAGTTTATCTCTACCAATTTCTATCAAATCCCTATAATTATGTTAAGAGAATATTAGCCTAACTAATTTACATATATTTATATGGAAGGATATTGACAAATCTCGTCAATATCCCAACAGGAAACAAAACACGAAGAAAAAATGCATTTTTTCTAAGCTTAAGAAAAATTATGTTTTTTGTAAGATTTTGGCTTGAATAATATATTAAGAAAAAATAAAAATGCAAATCTACTCTTACTGTTTAATGAAAGACCCGTTTTCCCCTGCCACTGAAAAGTACTGTATCCGTATCGAGTAAGGTTGCCGGTTAGACTTTATACGAATATTAAGAAAAAGTAAATATTGTGATTATGAAAAATAAAGTAAAAGAGAGAAAGTGGGTGATGAGTTTTTGTCGTGAGAATGACAAGTGAGGCTTATTGTCCATTTTAATTAATAAAACAACTAAAAACCTTACTATGAAACATATTAATTTATCAAGATTTTGGAGATGAAAAACATAGTTAAAAACTTGGTTAACTAAGGTTATGGTTGTTTTTGTTTGGGGGAAAATATTTTTTAAAAAATGGTTTTTGGAAAATGAAAATATTTTTTGAACAATTACATTCGGTTGTTCGGTAAATTTAAAGAAAATGTTTTTCAGAAAACATTTTCTTGTGTCAGTAAATCTAATAACATTTTCTGATGAAAACACAAAATAGGGCAGGTGGGTAGGTGGATGGAGGGGTGATAGGGATAGGGTAGGTGGTGGGGAGAGGGTGAGGTAGGGGTTAGGATTAGGATAAGGTAGAGTAGTGAAAATGGGGTGGGTTAGTGAGTGATTGAGGGGTGGGTAGGATAGGATATGATGTGGGAGTGGGGAACTGGGGATGGTTGGGTGAGTTGTTAAAAAATAATTTTAGTGTTAGTAAAAAATATTGACGGAGCGAGGGGGACGCAGGAAGGGTGTTCAATGGAGTTGATAAAAAATAATTTTAATATGGGGAGAGGGTAAGTAGGGTGGGGGACATATTAAGGGGAGGTTAGGGTGGTGGGTGGTTTGGGGTGGAGAGAGAAAGGTGAGTTGTCAAAAAATAATTTCAATATGAGTAAAATTATTATTTTTTGACGGGGGATGGGGGGAGGTGTGGGGTTTGAGGGAAGGCAGGAGATTTGATAAAAAATAATTGATATGAGCAAAAAAAAAGTTTGACGGGGTGGAGGGGCGGCAGGAGAGTTAATAAAAAAATTAATGAGCGGAAAAAATTTGAAGGGGGGGGAGGGAGGGAGTGGGGTTGGGGACAGGAGGTGTGGGGTTGGGGGAGAGGGGGTCGGTGTTGGGGATCGGGGCAGGAGGTGCAGTGGTGTGGGGGCGGGGGAGAGGGGTTGGAGGGGCGGCAGAAGAGTTATTAAAAATAGTTTTAATATGAGCAATTTTTTTGACGGAGGGTGGGGATGGGGGGTGGGGGGGCTAGTTAGAGGGGTGACAGAAAAGTTGTTAAAAATAATTTTAGTATGAGCAAAATCAATTTTTGACGTGGGGGAGGGAGGATGAGATGGTTGAGGTTGGGGTTGGGAGGTGTCAGTGGGTGGTGTGGAGTTCGTTAGGTGATGGTGTTAAGAAGCATTTTTTAAAAATTGTTTTGAGAAAGAGAACTCTGAAAGTTATTTTTCTTAGGAAATAAGCATATTTTCCATTGATCGGAAAATCTTTTCCGTTTAATTTATTTTTCGATGGTTACCAAACACCGAAAATTGGGAAAAACATTTCTAAAAAAACATTTCCCCCAAACAAACGGAGCCTAAGTCAAGTTGATTGTGATGAGAACAATGGCGAATAAACCCGATAATGTTGTTTGTCGATCTGTTGATTGTTGCCCGAGGCTTAGTGGTCGCAGTCATGACCGATGACATAAAGATCGGTAAAACTGCAACCACAGCCAATGAAACTTCAATCATGACAGGTCTAGTAGGGGTTAATGTTAGGTGATGAGGGTGGAGAGGAATTAGAAGGAAGAAAGTAACGACACTAAAGTGGAGGACAACGAGTTCTTAAAAACATAGGTGAAAAGATTTGAGAAGGGATGGTTGGAATAATAGGGTAGGATGGATTCCTTTCAATGAAGGGCGTGAAAGCAGGAGTTGTACAGTACCACCCATTGACCCCAAAACCGTGAAGTACAAGTCCTAACCTTATGGGAATTAATTGAGTCAATCATGGCATAATGTTATTATTTGTATTGATATTATTCCTTGTAATTAGGTAAGAAGTTAAGGATAGTATATTGTGAATATTGTCTTTCCATACTTTAAGGAATGTAAATACATTATAAATGAGAAAAGTCCGGGGATCAACATTCACGTTGGCTTCTCTTTCACCAAAACCGTGTCCTTCTTCTCTTCTTCTTCTCGTTTCTGTCTCTTTCTTCTTTCTGTGGTTTGTGCCTTGTGTCTATTGCAGGTGGATTTCGTACATGGTATCAAGAGCATCCTAAGCCATGGGTGATGAATCAACCGTTGTTACGAAGACCCCCATGGCTACCGACGATCCTGGGCAAGGTAACACATCTCAAACTAAACATGGACTTCCAACCCTATTTAATGTGCAATCATACATGGGCCACCTTAGGTTATCAAATGAAAATTATCGAAATTGGAATTCCCTCTTCATATCCATGCTTTAAATTCATTACCTAACCCATGTTATAACAGATAAAAACCCACCTCCCCAGTTCCTTCCCTCTGAAACCACCATTACTCCTCCTACAGAGAAACTTAATCCAGCCCATGAAGAATTCATTCATACATCCCGGTTTGTTCTAGGTTGGATTGAAGCCACCGTCACATCTGAAGTGTAACCTCATGTAAACCCATGTCGTACCGCTCTTGAGGCATGGGATCTCCTTGCTAAGGAGTTTGGTGTCGCTTCCTTTATTCATGTTCAGAAACTTCAGGATGAACTCCATGACATTTCCCTTACCCCAGGAATGACTATCCAATCCTATATTCTTCGGGCCAAAACCCTTGCCCACTCTCTTACTCGGGCTGGGGAAGCTGTTTCTAATCATACCCTTCGTCGAAGAATCTTAGGAGGACTAGGGCACACCTACAAAGAATTCATAACCACCCAAAATTCAAAGGGCGATACTTCCATTGATGATCTAAAAGATCTACTTCTCCAGGAAGAAGCTCTTCAACAAAAGTTCACCACCCAAACTCAACCCACTGTGAGTGCTCTAGCCACTACTAAAACACCCGATAAACACACCCCCACTCCACCTACTCCCACACCTTTTCCTCCTGGTTCACAGAGTAGGTTTTGGCCCAGTGGCTCTCATGGGCAGGGGGGATTCACCTTTGTTCCCAACAATAATAGAGGGAATGGCCATCGGAACTCAAACCGAAACCGGGGTAAGAACAACCAATGTGGGATACTACCATTGCCTGTCTACCCTTCACCTATGTTTGGACATCAGCCTCCTAGGTCCCCTAGTCCCCACGTCCCATATCATCCTCCTAATCCTTTCATAAGTCCGGATCCGAATGGGGTGAATTGTCAGTTGTGCAAAAAGAATGGTCATGAAGCTAGTACATGTTATCAAAGGGCCAATTTTGCATACACAGCTCAATACTATCCTGGTAATGATGGAATGTCGGCAAATAATGGAGCTTACAACAATGGTTCATCGCCCATGGCACCCATCTCGTTTGTTCTTGACTCCGGTGCGACAAACCACATGACATCCAATCCGGATATCCTGCAACATTCATCTCCATACTCAGGTAAAGATTCTATAGTTGTTGCAAATGGTCAGTCTATCCCTATAGCTAATATTGGTCATGCAAAATTCTCTTCTAATAATCATAATTTTGTCATTAATACAATATTACATGTCCCCAAAGTCAGTCGATCATTGCTCTATGTTCGTAGATTTTGCTTAGACAATGACTGTTTCTTTGAACTAACTGCGTTTGGGTTTTGTGTGAAGGACAACCGTACCAAGAGGACCATTCTTTCTGGCAGTAATGCGGGAGATCTCTACACGTTGTCTTTCATCCCTAATTCTCGCATCAATTCTTTGGCGTTAATTGGGGAACGTGCTTCTTCTACCACGTGGCATGCCCGTTTGGGTCATCCTTCTTCTCAAGTCCTTGAGTCTATAGTTACTAAAAGTCGAATTCCGATTAGCGGTTCTGTCAAAACTAGGGAGATGTGTCATGTTTGTCCACATGGAAAAGCTTGTAATCTTCCTTTTAATCTTCGTTCTTTTAATTCTGAAAAACTATTAGACTTACTACATTTGGATGTTTGGGGGCCTTCCTCCGTTCCGTCTGTTTCTGGTTTTAAGTACTATTTATCTATAGTGGATGATTATTCCCGTTACGTTTGGATGTTTCCATTGTTTCAAAAATCTGATGTTGTCTCTATTTTTTCAGACTTTAAAACACTTATTGAAAATAGGTTAAGTCGAAAAATTTCTGCCATACACACAATTAAAACTATTCAAACAGATGGGGGTGGGGAATTCATAAATAGACAAATGGCTAAATTCTTAGTCACTCATGGAATCGGGCATCAAACTTCTTGCCCTTATACTCCCCAACAAAATGGAGTGGTTGAACGAAAACATCGACATATTGTCGAAATGGGTTTTTGTTTACTGGGTCAGTCTCAAGTTCCCATGTCTTTTTGGCTTGAAGCTTTTTCTACGGTAGTTTCTCTCATTAATCGGCTCCATATGAGACAACTTGCTTATCTCTCTCCGTATGAAAAATTATGGAAAAGTTCTCCGGATTACAAGTTCCTAAAAACTTTTGGGTGTACATGTTTTCCCAACTTGGTTCCATATAATCGTCATAAATTGATGCTTAAATCTACTCCGTGTGTCTTTTTGAGGTATAATTTAATGCGTAAGGGATATCGTTGTTACAATCCAAGCACCGACATAATATATATTTCTCGGCAAGTTAATTTTGATGAACAACATTTTTTCTATGATTCCAAGAATTTTTCTACAGCTCTCTCCAGGTCAAATGGTGTGACAACCTCTACACAAAGCACTCCAGTTCACAAAATGCCCACTGAAAGGGACAACTCTCATAGTCACATTAGCCCAGCAACAAGTGATCCATTCCCAGATTATCTTCTTCATTCTGGACTGTATGGCTCACCTAACCCATCTCAAGCAGCCGACCAGCCCACAACTAGCCAATTGTCAGCGCCTGGCCTGTACTTGTCGCCAGTGCTCCTCCTACTTCACCAGCCCAAGTTACTTCATCCACTTCATCTCAGACTGAGCTGAATGGGCTTATTCAGTCTCCTTCTCTTCTCAGGCATGCTTCAGTTGCTACACAACCTAACCCAGCTTCCGCCATCGTACCTCTTGCTCAAGTGCCCGCTGAAGTGGAAAATTCTCCTCCATCAGTGCACAAATAGCCTACCCACCACATGACCGCTTGAGCTAAAGCTGGTGTTTTTCGTCCAAAACATCAATTTGCCCTCAGCGCTACTACCACGGCCTCACCATTTTTTGAGCCACGAACGTTTCGTCAAGACGCACCCTTGCCTCAATGGCAAATGGCAATGCAAGAGGAACTTACTGCCTTATATAAAAATGGTACTTGGTCACTTGTGCCCCCTCCTCCGCGACACAACATAGTTAGTAGTAAATGGATATACAAAATCAAGAGACAAGCGGATGGCTCCATCGAAAGGTACAAAGCTCGACTGGTTACGTAAGGATTTACCCAACATGAAGGAGTTGACTACGAGGAGACATTTAGTCCCGTAATCAAACCAGCGACCATTCGTACAATTTTGTCCTTGGCTCACTCTCGGGATTGGAAGATTGAACAGCTTGACATCCGTAATGCCTTTCTTAATGGCATTCTCTCCGAGGAAGTTTACATGGCTCAACCACCGAGGTTTGTTGACCCAACTCGTCCCGACTATGTGTGTCGCCTTCATCGAGCTCTCTATGGTCTAAAACAATCTCCAATGGATTGGTTTCATCGTCTCCATTAGTTTCTTCTCAGTCTCGACTTCTTCAACAGTCAGTCCGATTCAATCTTTATTCATTCGACATCATCAAGGACATACTTTGGCCATTCTTGTCTACATGGATGACATAAACGTCACCGGTTCAAACTCTTCCTCGGTAGACATGGTTCTTGATGCTATTTGTTACAAGTTTGAAAGCCGCAGATTGGGACCATTGAGTTTTTTTCTTGGGATCGAAGCATCCCGTTCCCCTACTCATCTCTATCTCAATCAAACGAGGTATGCCTCGGACTTACTGCACAAGTTCAATATGCATGACTATAAACCTGCACCTACACCACTCTCAAGTGGGACGTTATTATTGGTAGAAAACGGAGACCCACTTCTCGATGTCACTTCATACCGTAGCATGGTTGGTGGCTTACAGTATATTACCCTTACTCGTCCGGATCTCGCCTTCGCTGTCAACTATGTGTGCCAATTTATGCATGCCCCACGTTCATCTCATCTTAAGGCCGTTAAAATAATTCTCCGCTTCCTTAAAGGGTCTGTCTCACTCGGCCTTTCTTTTAGCAAATCTCTAGATACTTTTATCTTAGATTTTTGTGATGCGGATTGGGCCGGTTCTCCTGATAATCGTCGCTCCACAACCAGTGCATGCGTGTTCATTGGCCCCAATTTAGTTGCTTGGACCGCGAAAAAGCAACACGATGTTTCTCGCTCAAGTAGTGAGGCGGAATATCGTGCTTTGGCCAACACCGCTGTCGAAATTCGCTGGTTTTCTTATTTGTTTCGTGAGCTTGGGATTGCTCTTTCCCCCCTCGGTTATTTTGTGACAACATCTCTGCGTTGCACATGTCCAAGAACCAGGTATTTCATGCGCGTACTCGTCACATAGAAATTGATCTTCACTTTGTGCGGGAATTACAACAACGGGGGTTTCTTCGTCTACATCACATTTCCACCTCAGAGCAAATCGCGGATATTTTTACTAAAAGTCTTGCTCTTTCACTGTTCACATTTCTCTCCGGCAAGCTGCAGCTCCGTGTTACTCCGCTTCGCTTGAGGGGGGACGTGAAAGCAGGAGTTGTACAGTGCCACCCATTGACCCAAAACCGTGAAGCACAAGTCCTAAACTTATGGGAATTAATTGAGTCAATCATGGCATAATGTTATTATTTGTATTGATATTATTCCTTGTAATTAGGTAAGAAGTTGAGGATAGTATATTGTGAATTTTGTCTTTCCATACTTTAAGGAATGTAAATACATTATAAATGAGAAAAGTCAGGGGATCAACATTCACGTTGGCTTCTCTTTCACCAAAACCGTGTCCTTCTTCTCTTCTTCTCTTCTTCTTCTCGTTTGTGTCTCTTTCTTCTTTCTGTGGTTTGTGCCTTGTGTCTATTGCAGGTGGATTTCATACAAGGTGAAGTACGATGAAACATAAAACTGTCGATGGAGGACGTTTTAGAATCGATGGAGGGAGTTGATCTTTGACACCTATCATCCATTTGAATAAAGCAATTGGGGATTGAGTTTTTTGGTTCATTGCCAAGCTCTTTGAAATTGAGAATTTTGTGGATGGTGTTATCGTGCATTACAAACCACAATTACAATTTGCACAAAAATTAGTGTAATATGTGTTGTGAGTATGAAAAGTGATGTAGAAGACAGAAAGTAAGATGAAAGTGGGGTGAAGAATAATAATTAAATTGTAGTTTACAGTGAGACGAAAGTACTTTTTATTAGACATTTCATCTATTTTTACTTACAAATAATACTCCCTCCGTCCCACCTTAGTGTAGACTTCTTTCCTTTTTCGTCCGTCCCACCTTAGTGTAGACTGCCAAAATTAGAAAGTTTTTTATTATTTTTTATTTTCCCTACCCCACCCACTCATTCTCTCTCTTCATTTTTCACCATACAATTTATTCAACCAACCTACTATTCACTCCACTCATTCTCTCTCTTCATTTTCTACCACACATTTTCATTATCTTAATAATATTCCTTAGTTATTGTGCCCACCACCTTAGTCTACACTAAGGTGGGACGGAGGGAGTATATAGTAAAGCTATCGATTAAATTGCCAAATCTAGAACATTAGGGTCCGGTTGTCAATTGGGAGAAGTTTGGGTTACTACTTGAAATTTGACGTCCAACTTTACCTCAAACAACACACGTCGTGTTACTGCCAGCGTTCGCAACCAAATTCTTTTCCCTCCAAAAAGGAAAGGAGATTAGAGGTAAGAACACGACGTCTCCGTTTCAAGTTCTACAAACTACCACAGAATCGATCTTCCTATTCCGATTCCGATTCCGATTCTGATTCTTTCACCGCAATGGCTGTCCCGATTCCGATCGATACGTTCAAACTAGGGTTCATCGGAGCCGGAAAAATGGCCGAGAGTATTGCTAGAGGCGTTGTCAAATCGGGCGTTCTCCCCGCTTCTAGGATCCAAACCGCTCACCTTGGTTTGAATCGCCGCGAGGCATTTGAATCGTTCGGTGTCACTGTTCTCAAACACAACGATGAGGTACCCCGACAACCCCCAATTGTCTTTAGGTTACAAATGATTTGACACACATACGTGCTTGTGTGTGTTGAATTTTTTTTTCAATTTATGCTCTATTTTTTATGGTACATTGCCTTGAAATTATTCATATTTATTTTGTTACAGTGAAATTTTGAGTAATGATTGCTGATTAATAAATACTCCAATGTTTTTTATTTTTTTTTAATTTTTATTTCGTCGTTCTTTTTAGTTCTCTTTTTGGTAACTGCGGATCTTGGATTTTATTATTGGGTTTTAAATGGTGAATAAGGGTAGAAAGTTGCATGGTAGTCCAACTTGATGTAATTGTGGGTCAAAATTGTAACAGTGTAATCTATAGTATAAATAACAACTCCACTATCTACAGTACTATGAAACAGTTTCATGTGGCGAATTTCCCATTTTGCTCTCATACATTTGTCCCTTTCCCATTTTGCCCTTAAATTTTTTTTTTTTTAAATTTAAAAAAAAAAAAAAAATACGTGTCCTCGGACACGGGCTTATTCTAGTATTGTAACATAAAAGGGTCAAATTTTGTAAATATAATAATTTTAGTGGTTAAATAGTACATTTTTTTAAAACTAAAAGGTAGTAAATTTTTGCCACTGTCATAAATTTCAAGGTGGTCAGCTGTTCTTCATGTGCTTTTTGGCGAATTCAGGAAATTAAAACAAATAATGAGATATTTTGTGTGTGAAACTGTGAATAAGTTTTTATGTAGGAGTTTTTCATGGGTTTGCTACACTTAGATGTGAGGCTTTTTGTGCTTTAGCTCTAAGGTGTTTATTTGTATTAACAGAGGTGATGCTAGAGATATGGGTGGATGATGAGATATTTGAGATGGCAATGATCAATAGATCCAATAACATCTGGGATGTTGCAATGAAAGAAAAGAACATGTAGTCGTTTTCCAGGCTTGTTGAGTTATGTGTGAGAACTAGAATGGGTGTGAATGAAAATGAAACTAATGTACTGACTACTGAAGATATTGTTACATCCAAAAGCAAAATATGTTTCTGGATCTAATTCCTATGACACTTACTTAAATCAGTGTTGAAGTTTGTGTCAGGATGTAGGTGGAACTCACATAATCAGTTTTTACCTCTTTTAGAAAATAGCAAGAGCTCCCGTAGTGCAGACAACCTCATATAAGCAAAAAAGTACTGAAACTTGTAGTATTTCTGGATAAAAACAGGAGTTAAAAGATCTGGATTGGAAAAAAAATTCTTGCATTATGATCTTTTGTGCCATTCCCTTGCGAGTCTTACATGATGAAGTTTCTATTCTATGATCCTCTCCTTTTGTTTTCTTCTGTGTCTTATGCCATTCTGGTCATAATTCATTTGACCTTTTGAAGCCTGTATATGTGAACCGCTGATGCAAATTATGAACGCATGATAAACAATATAGGAAAGTTCTCTTTTTGATGAACACATGATGAAAAATATAGGAAAGTTCTCTTTTTGATATTTCCCCCACTTACTGTGCGTTCAGCTTACGTATCAGCAAATACTTATTGAGTACATATATCAAACATTTGTGTTTGGAGCACCTTATTGTCCTTTGATTTGATATTTAATTTGTAATTAATTACCCATGCTGGTAATAGTTATTGAGTTGGAGTGTTTAGTTTCAAGATGTGTCCAATGACAATTTAGCACAGAACAGTCCCTGTTTATTTCTTGAGCTCAATATCTAAGTGTAGACATGAAATTTTTCTATAATATTATCTATTACTTTTGAAGTCATCAAAATCTTGGATTATGACGTGATTCAAAAATAATACCCTGTTGCTAGATACGATTTTCTTTCCCAATAATATCTACCTTTTATTGATCAGGTTGTCAAGGACAGTGATGTAGTGATTTTATCGGTGAAACCTCAAGTTGGTATGAACTCTGCTGCTGAGAGTTTATGTAGCTTTCTCTTGCAGTTTCCATGCTTAATTATGATTAAACGTTGCTAATTTCTTCATATGGAATCTAGGAATGTTTAATTATTTGGCTACTGTATTCCGTTATCTGCTTATGCATGTCCCTTTTGCTGCTTTCCGTGCCCACATCGCGAAGCTGGAAAAAGATAATCTAATATACAATATAGAGCAGTCCCATAACCGCCTATTGACTAGGGATAAAGGACGGCTCAGATTTATCCAATCCAATGGCCAGAAATTCCCTAAAAATAAATATAAAATAAATTACTTTTATTTGAAGGCTGAGATTGATAGTTACAAATTGATCCAACGCTTCTTATCGGACAGTTTCTAAAAGCAGACATTTTATTTTTGTATCTTCTCGTCTTCACGTCCTCCCACTCCCTCGAACTCAAACGAACGGCAAACGTAGCCATGGCCTATCCTCCCAAACAGAAACCATCCGTCCGTCCTCTTCCGCGACACTCTGCCCCCCTTTACTCCTCACTGGCCGCACTCTCCGTCTATGCCAAAGTACCCAGAAGGGGTGACACCATCGGAATCTAAAGCTCTGTTCTATGTATCCTACTCTAATTTTGAAATCAGAATTAGATCGAGTTGTAGGTGGGAGGGAAGTCGGGAAGTGTTGATTGTTTACTGACGGGGTTGGTGCATGGAAATTGTTTTTGTTCATTTCTTCCCATAGAAATCTGAGCATTATCCTCTGTTTGTTTCATCGTTTCAGCATTATCTCGCAAAATGTAAGTGTTCGATTCCCTCATTTTTTTTAGTATTTTTTTCTTTAGCCTGACAGTTTAATTTAGTTTATATGAAGTTGCCGGATCGTTTTTGTGGTGCACATTATGTGTTTGATGAAATTCCTTTCTCCAGCTACAACCTTCGGACTCTCCTTTGGTACTACCATATGATTTTGTTGTGATAATCTGTGGGGTGTACATATATATGTTTTTAAAGTCTATTTGAATTGGGCTTAAAAAGTTGGCAGATGGTTTTTGTGGTGAATTTTTTTCCCCAAATACAGTTAGATATTCTTGGTGTGCTCATAGTCTGTTTGATAAAACTCCTCAGGATAAACCCATCTCTATTTTCTATCTTCTCAATTGTGTCTTTCCTTTTCAAGATTAAAGTGTGTGTAGGGTGGGGGAGTTCTTAGATGTATAGGGATGAATATAAGTACTCAAAAGTCCAATTGCTATTCATTTTTCTTAAGCCAATTTCTTTTTTAACCAACCTTTCTGTGTCCAAAGTAAAATTAATTTCTCCTTTCATTGGCCATCTATTATAATTTGTTTGGTGTGTCCAAAGTAAAATTAATTTCTCCTTTCATTGGCCATCTATTATAATTTGTTTGGTTTCAGGTGATGTGTACTCAACCTAGGTTTGGTGTTTTGCTCCTTAATCAGTAACACTAACAGGGACTGTGGTGGTGATGGAGCAATAGGATTTATTTTGGCTTATCTATATGTTTGCCTATCCATTTTTGTGGGGTGACTTCCTTGCCTATTCATTGGCTTTAGCTATGGGGGCTTTCCACTGTGTCGTAGTTACTGATTTAGAGGGGTTGCGGGTTGCGTGCCATTTATAGTTAGCACGAGCTACGATTCCTAAGTCATTCTCGACTCTCTTTTCTATCTTCCTCAACAAGAAATTTAATAGGACTGGGCAAAGCAGTAGCAATCCAAGACGGGCCCTCCAGTCGTCGTTTCAGTGAGTCATAGGGCTTTCCTCAGCTCAGTCTTTTCGGTTTTCCCTTTTGCCATGATCTAGCTTCTTCTTTTACTTATTGTTTTTTTCATTTTTTTCTGTCAAATATCGTTCTAAATTATAAGGTGAGCTCCTCTTGACGTTGCTTGGACCACCTGTGTTGTAGTCCCAACAAGATAGTATTGGCATTAGGCAATTCACCATCATTCTTTTCTATTAATTCCTTCGTTGATGCAAATGATATTATCATTATAGACAATAGATTTTTTTATTGCTTAGTAGTATTTGGGTAGGCAGGGTTAACAAAAAAAAATGATACTGTGTGTTGGGTTGAAAATTGTGAAAAAGAGGAAAGTAAGTGGGGTGGGGGATAGGAGGGGGCAGGAAAGAAGAAAGTGAGTGCTGGTGAGGGGTAACACGATGAAGAAAATTTGAATTGTAGGATGCTCTTTCCCCTTTCATACTGTCACCGTGCCATTGGCACGGGTAGGGAGTACTAGTCTATATTACAATAGAGAATGAGGGTAACCTCCGAGACAAAGAGTGGCTGGGATTGATTCTTACGAATTGATCCGATGGTCCGAGTCATTTTCCCCAAAACTGTTTTTAACTTCCCACTCATTAAAAAAAAAAAAAAACTACCCACTCATTGCTAAAAAAAAACCAGAATTAACTTCCCACTTATTGCACTCATTTTTTTTAATTTTAATTTTAAACATTAAATTGTGTTACTTAAGTACAAAAGTTAGGAAGTAGGAAGTAAAAACAAGTTCTACAATAATTAAAAAGTGAACATAAATTGGGAAGTGAAAATGGTCCGTGCCTTGCACGGGTGGTAAGTACTAGTATAATACAAGTTTTGGCGTTTTTGTCTATCTATAAATTGCTAATGAATCATTTATAGTAGCCTACACTTGAACTCCTGCATTTGATGACAACGACGTGCGGATTGTGTAAGTGCCTTTTCTGTCAACAAGTGAGAGTTCCGTGTATGTGCAGAGGCGATGTTTCAACCGTTCAACTTTTGTGGAGGTGTATATAGTGAAGGGACTATACGAACACTATGCATTCTTAACCCAAAAAGAGAAGTCAATTATTTTTTCCCTATTTCTGGATCAACAGTTAGGAATGATGTTATGGATGTTGCTCTATTGTTCGAAATCATTTCCATGTAAATGTTTTATGGCAGCAAGAGTAATTGTATTTCCACATGTTTTCCCAACTCATTTAGTCTGTCTAAAACACTCTCCTAGAGCAAAATGAGGTTCGTAGAGCGTCAAGAGTTCTAAACTAGAAACCGATTTCAACAGGCTTGATTTCAACAAGGGTTTGATATTTTAAGAATTTACAAGTTTGTTGGATCTCTTTCCAGTGTATATGTTGTGCCTTACCATATCAAAGAGGAAAGCATGCGGAGTCCTACATCTCCATTTCTCAACGTAGTACAAAAATCAAATGATGAGAAAATATTGTTTAGAAGAGAAATATACATACTAGAAACTTTCTTCTCCCCTTTTGTTGAATTTTGACTATGCTTTTTAACGGGGAAACTATACAACTTACAAAAGTTGGGTGCGATAGGTATACAGTTTTTCTGTCTAGCTTATTATGTGCATAGTGAACTAATGTTATTTCATATTCTTTTTTGAGATGCTAAGGCTAATGCGCTTAGATCCTATTATAGTTAATATGTTTCTTGCATTGCAGTTAAAGATGTGGTCTTGCAGTTGAGGCCACTACTTTCAGAAAAGCAGCTTCTAGTCTCAGTTGTTGCTGGTGTCCAATTAAAAGATCTGCAAGTTTGTACACCTAACCTCATTTTCTTCCATTTTTATGCAACATTGCTGGATAGAGGAGCTTATTCTGCATGTTTAATATTTCTTAAATTTCATTGATAATGTTTGACAAGATATCTTATTAAAATTATTATTGAGTAGTATTAATATCCAATGCCTTTTGCATATATTAAAGTAAGAAAACCTGTCACAATTGATAATTTATTCAAGTTGAGGGAGGCGCAATAGAATTCCAATTCAGTTAGCTATTAAACCAATCCCATTCTTGTCTCTCCTATCCCCCATTGCACCCCTTGCAGCAATCTGCTTCTCGAACAGGAGTTGTCTACTTCTCTGAATCAGTCTGTATAAAATGTTCAATAGTGAATAGATGCAAATTTTGCCTCGAAGAAGTAACTATTAGAACAAAAAGCTTATATATATATATCCAAACTAATTTATTTCTGCATGTGCTGAGCAGTAAGCAGTGGAACTGTATGCTTTGTTTATCTGTGTAATATTGATTCAAAGTTCGGCTCTGATAGAAACAATGGAGTAGATAAGAGATCCACCTTACAATAAAGTGAACGAGACCAAACCAAGAACCTAATAAAAGGACTGAAGCTAAAGACCTAGAGAACTGCAAACCTCTTGCAGATTCAGTGACAGTGACCGTCCCATGGCTTTGCCCAAAAAGAGGTGATAAGTACCATACGATCCCATAGCAGAGTAATACTAGACCCTTGCTTAAAAGATTCTAGAGTTCCTGTCAGTGCCTCAATACGCCGACCTCATGGAGCTGATGCCTACTATCCTCAACTAACTTTCTGATTAGAGAATTCTGACAAGGAAAGAATGTCCCTTTGAGTAGAGCTGTTCTTTATCAGTTTTTGATTGTTCTGCTGCATGGTTCATTATGTTCATAACAAGAACTAAGGGGATGATGGCGTGTGGAGTATCTAATTAGATACCAGGGTTTACTTCTGTGGCTGTTGAATGTTTTTACATATTACCTTCCCTTTTTGTTGTAGTGATTGTTGTGTTTCTTCCAGGAGTGGGCTGGTCACGGCCGTTTCATTAGGGTTATGCCAAATACCCCTGCTGCTGTAGGCGAAGCGGCATCTGGTATCTCCCTTTCCTATCCCATCCTCTAAGTTCTCTTTTCCTTGTCTATTAACTGTTCTTTTAACTTCTCTTATAATACTACGAAAACAATCAGAGTTGACCAACTATCCCATAAAGTTTTACAGCTAGTAGTGCAATTTTTTCTTATTTTTGTATAATGTTTGTTTGTTTTATTCTATCTTATATTGGACCCCATTATGAAACCAATATTATTTTGCTTAATTTAATCAAGTTAGTGGACCCTACCAGCTGTGAATCTTGTTTTTATTGGAGGGTCAGGGATTAACTTAGGGGATTAGGTTCCAGGGGAGTATGCATCCTTGATCGGGTGCTCGATCAAGAACTAACTTTTCACTTAGGCTTGAATTTGGGATGACATCCAAGAAATTTTGGGTGGAAAATTCCAAGTGCTTGGACGATTAGAAGATTTTATTTTTATTTTTTTTGGGGCCAGATAGGTAGAGGGATGTTTATGGCGAAAGGATATGAAGAAGATAGAAAATTAAGAGAGGAAGAATGCACTTAAGAAATTTAGTAGTTTCAGAGTTGCAGGATCACGATTGCAAAGATTCATTGTTAGATTGGGTTTTTGGGCTTTCCTTGTATCCCTACATAAACCAACATGACGACGCTAAATTGTGTGCGAGCGTGAGAGAGCCTTGGAGTCCATTTCATATAGAGATCCACGCTTATGAGAAGGCGTGTGTTATGTTTGTAACACCTCATATGGAGATTATAGTGAATATCTTGGCTTGACAAAGCCCTCAAATGTAGCAAGGTATCCACGAACTGGGTCAACACATATCTTGTGTGCGTTCCTATCATACTATCTTGCTTGTCTATTTCGCCCCATACTCCCTCCATCCCATAATAGGTGAGGCTAAAATTGAATGAGAGGGGATTAAGAAAAAGTTGTATAATATTGATAGTGGAAGAGGTGTTGTGAGTATGAAAAGTAAAGTAAGAAAGAGAAAATGGGGTAGAGAATAGTAAGTGTATTGTTGTTGTTGGTATGACTAGTGAAATAAGTCTCACTTGTTATGGTTCGGAGGGAGTATACTGCTAGGGTACCCGAATCCCCAACAATTGGTATGAGAGCTCCGGGTTAAGTATATTAATGGTTGTATAGATTGTTTGAATTTTGGTTGCAAGGATCAGAGTTGCAGAGATCCAGGGTTGAATAGATTCAGTCAGGATCATGCCAGAGATCCAAGATCATGGATCTCGAGATCTAGGAGGGATCAGAATTGCGAGTTGCAGAGATCTAGACAGATCAAGTGTGTTCTCGGGGATTCTGGAAGCGATCAAGATTGGAGGAATATCTCTGGTGGAGAAATTCTATGGTTTGAATTTGGGCGACATATTAGATGATATGAAAGATGAAGAAAGGGATGACATCAGTTGTGCCATAACCGATTTGGCCATGTTGAGAAGAGGATGAGCTTCTTACAGAACAGCAGATTGGGTGGAAGGATGACAATTCAGGCCCGGCTGAAGGAACAATGGTCATCAACACCAACAGTTGAGCGGAAGAGATCCACTAGAGCTAGAGAGTGATGCATGTACTGCAGAGATAAGGAGGTCCTGCAGGCATGGAGATATTGTGAGGATTGTGGATTTGGAAAGAGAAGGCGAGTAGGGATTGACAGCCTTCTTGGACCCTTCAGGGACTGACAGCCTTTGGGGGACCTTTTAGAGGTTTATCTGTGTGTTGAAGCTTGTTAGTTTTTTGGGGAATTGAAGCTTCTTATTTCCCCCCCCCCCCTTTTCTTGTGTGTGTGTGTAGTGGATTTAGACTGCTTTGTAAGCCTACCTTTCCTTCTTGTTCTTTTTCTCTATTGGAGGACAGCTTGTCCTCTGATCAGTGTATTATGTCTTGGTTGTAATAAATCATATCTAAAAATAAAGGAAAGAAATGGAAGAACAAACTCTACTGATTCTAAATTTTCAAGAATTTTGTGGATTTCTGTGACCACATCTATAATCTGGGAAATCACCTAAGTAATTGCCGCTTATTGAGAAAAAAAGGAAAAAAAAAACAACTAAAAGAATAATGCACTAACCGTATTGTTGTTCTCTCACTTCCTGGAACATGCGGATCGGTATCTAAGACTACAGTCAAGTTTTGGCAACTTACCTAGGACTTGTAGTTTCTGCTAATTGTAGCTGGAAGAATTATGCTATATTGTTTGCTCTCGGCAACATTGTGCTCTGGGAATGGGGCTATTAAAGTTGTACAAAAGTCACCAACTGTTATTTGTTTGGTTATCTGCTCCCAGGGAATAGGTTTGTGCTTTTCTACTGTTATTGTTTTCATTGGGAATAAAAAAGCAAAAAGAAAAAAGAAGTTAACCTAGTATAACTACTATGCAGACAAGATGTATTTGAGAAATTCCGCAGATGATCCTGGGTTCCATGCTATATATTTCCAAGGCTCCTTTTTGCATGTTTTGAGTTCCATGCTTGGCTTCTTGATAATATATAAGTAATTAATAATCCTGATCCATTCTTGCATATAGTTATGAGCTTAGGATTGTTGGCTACAAAAGAAGATGGTGAAATTATATCCAAGTTATTTGGTGCCATCGGCAAGATATGGACAGCCAATGAGAAGCTGTTTGATGCGATAACTGGCCTCAGGTATGCAGCTTCTGACAATGCCCATTAATTAAGAACTACATTAAGTGATTATCAGAGATAATTTAAGTTTTTCTTTTATTGCCTACGGGGCAGTGATTAGCCTGTTGTAACAAGATGCTGTTCTCAAAATGTTCAGTGGGAGTGGCCCTGCATACATTTTTCTGGCGATAGAAGCTTTGGCTGACGGAGGGGTAGCTGCAGGTCTACCACGAGATCTTGCACTTGGTTTAGCCTCTCAAACTGTAAGTAAATTGCTAAAGCACATCTTCTCATACTCCCTATGTCCCGAAATGATCTTCCCACTTTTTTTGTTATTAATACGAAGGTATTTTGATCAATAAATTTAGGTTAGTTTAATTATTCTAATGAAAATTAAAACTTGTTATCTATACACCATTATGAATACTATCAATCAATAACAATTTATAGATGTTCATTATGATAATTAGATTAACCTAAAATTATTGCTCAAACTACCTTCGTATTGATATTAAAAGTGGGAAAATCATTTTGGGACGGGGGAGTATTTGCTTATTCTTGCCTTAAAAAGTTATGCTTCTTCAGAGATGTAGTTTTCAATAATTTGTTACGTCATGCCAAATATTGGTATTTCTAAAGTATTTTGATGGGTTGATAAGAACATCCAGCTTAAATATTGGTCAAGAGCAAATTTGAAACTTTTTTGGTCATTCATTTTGAGACGGAGGGAGTAAGAATATTCGTTTATGGCCACTTTATTTGCATTTACATGTTGAAGTGGAATTCAATAAAAATCACAGACAAAAGAGAACTGTGTGAATGCTGCAGGTACTAGGAGCAGCATCAATGGCCAGCCATTCGGGTAAGCATCCAGGTCAGCTAAAAGATGATGTTGCCTCACCTGGTGGGACCACCATTGCCGGAATTCACGAGCTAGAGAAAGCCGGGTTTCGTGGGATCTTGATGAATGCTGTTGTTGCTGCCTCTAAGCGGAGCCGCGAGCTTTCCCAGAGCTAATTTTTCTTTTCCGATAGTTCCGGTCCATTGCTTAGAGTAATCTCAATAATTCTCTGGCATCACATAAAATTTTGATGGCTTAGTACTATATTAAGTCAATGCATTTTCTTATTGAGGGAAGTGTATGCTGGTCAACCTTTTGACCACATATCTTGAGGTAGACAAGAAATATCATTCAAGAAGACATTATATCAAGGAACACAGGAGAGAATATTAGAATAAAATCACAGATTTAAACAATACAAGGAAATAATTTCAACTAATTTTGCTATTATTCTTAAGAAGGTTAATAAGTTCTTGCAAGGACTTGTCAGGAATAGGATCCACAGTAAAGAAAGTCTGAAGAAAACTCAAGAAAAGAAGAGAAAGAGCACCAAATAAAGCAACAGTTCTCCATGGACTGGTAAAGTAAAGTGCATTAAGCTCTCCAAGCCATGTCTTTGCTAAGCTATGGCAATGCCCATCAATCTTCCTCTTCAACCTATTGAACATGAATACGTTGACAGCGGGCACATCTATCTCCTCAAACATCTTAGCCACATCTTCGTCTCCACGTAAACTATGAATCAGTATCCGCTTTGAACGCAATTCCTTCACATCATCATGATGAACAATGAGAGACTTCATGAACTTGATGTACGTCGCAACCCTAAAGTCATTAGGGTTATGGGGGCTCATTTCGTAGGCAATCATATTCAAGATAATTGCCTTGCTACTCATTGTAATGACCCTCCTAGGAAGCTCGAGCTGTCCGTACAAAAATCTAGAGTAGAATTTGATGTCTGTTGAAGATTCGTCCTGCGTTGGGCTAAAACGGATTCCTTTTGCCTTGAGCTCCGTGACCGATGGAAATGACCGATTCGTCTTCATGTAGTTAAGCTCGACGTGCTTATCATAGTTTCTCTTTAGTTCTTCCCACTTGACATAATGAAGTGATCTTTCTATTGAACCAGAACCAGAACCGGAACTATGTTTTTCAGAACCAGAACCAAAACTAGAACTAGAACCAAGACGAGAAAAAGAGAGAAAAGATGCTCGATAAAGTTCGAGAAGGTGAAGAGGTTGTTTATCATCTTCACTAGGAAGTACATCTTGCCCTCTAAAGAACAACTCTCCAAAGTTCAAGTAATTAAAGAAAGTATTGAGCATGGCTTCACCTCCATCTTCAAATTTCAATCCCATTAACACCTTAAGAACAACATAAGGAAGTTGGTTCTCAAGCAACAAGATGTCGCGAATAATACTAGCAAATCCAGCAGCACCCAAATTCTCATTAAACAACATTGCATTCTTCCTTCTATATGTTAAACATTCAATAAAGTACAACACAAAGCAACCATCTAGTAGCATCATGCGAGTAAACTTCGTATCATCGTATTCATACGTTGAACCATCAGGATAGCACCTTCTGGCCTCGCCAATAACCTCATGAACCTTTTCAGAGAAATAACTTGAACCCTTTCCGGTGCTTGATACGTAGAGTTGAAGGGTCATAACTTTTGATCTCTCCGCTGCTTGGAGTTCAGCTCCATGGTGGTAGTACGGACCAAGTGCGACCACAAAGGGCTCGTAATAATCTCTTTTACTCGTCTTTCCGTTTCGTAGGAGAAGTGGTGGAACTTGCTTGATTCGTCGTTCTCTACTTGTGTGGGTAATAATGGATTCACTGCCGGAAATGACTTGGATCCATACATTGGCAATGGACTCATAATACCCGATGATGCCAAAATCGTCAAAACAGTCCAAATCCAAGCGTTGAATGCTCCGGCGATTGCAAGGCCTGGAAATAAGAGAAAACACGTAAACTAAGCCGGGGCAGATCCGGCTAAAGGCCCTCCGGCGTGAGAGTAAGTTCACGGCTGATATTAGAGAAATCAAATTGACAGAGTTTCTCCAATGTAAAAAGTAACGTACCGAATAATGAGCCATGGGGCTTGTATTTATAGGAATGGATTGATAGAATCCATGTTGGAATGAACTTGTAAAGAGATAAGATATAATCCCCAAAGAATTATATCTGTTTAGGAGTCATTGTTTGACTTGAATTGATGTTGGTAATTGTAATCCTGATTGGATCACGACTGTGTAATCCTTGTTGTATAAGGGTATGCATTACGCTACTTAGGAGCAGCAGGAACACAAATGTTTTACCTCGGCCTTATCTAATAGACCGAGGTAAATGATTCTGTTTCCTCGTTATTAGAGATTGGCCGGTAAGGATATATGCCGAGGTAAATGATTTTGTTTCCTCGTCATAGTGGTGAAATGCCGAGGTAAGAACTTTAGTTTCCTCGTCTCTTGCTGCATAACGGCCTAAACATGTAGACATAAGGTTTGAGTTAAACGTTCCTCGTCATATAAGGAAGACCTTACTCGGCCACGATACTTGGTTATTTAGATAATATTCATGGCCCAATTCAATTAGGCCCAGCTTGAGCAAACCCATATTCGTATCTCGGTTTATCTTGTTCGGTGGCCCCAGACTTTCTAGCTCGGATTAGGACGAGTAGAAAGTCATCTCGTCCTCGTCATATAGAATACGAACGGGTTTGACACGTGTCCTCGGCGTCGCTTCATATAGCGACGGTTGCCATTGCAGGGCCCCCGGTCTTGTCACGCCTTGAAACCGTCATTTCGCATTTAATTCTTGGGGCGCCGGACCTGGATCTTTGCTTTACCCACGGGTTGACCCGGATTGGAGGGGTATAAAAACTAAAACCCTTTCAATTTAAACCTTTACACACTTCCAAGTATTTGAGAGCATATTGCCCGAACGAACGCAAGGTTCAACAACGATTCTCCGATCTTCTTCTTACCCAGTTTCCGGCGAAGCTTTCTCTCTCCGGCGAGCTTGTTGCAGTTGCGATTCCGACCACTTCTTCTCAATCAGGTATGAAATCATTCCTTTTCTGTGTAATCCGTCCATGACTTTGCGATTTCTAGGGTTTTTAGGAAGGATTTTGAATGTGCCAAGAAAATGGACTGCCATTGTTGAAGGTTGAAGCTTTTCTTGATAAATTTTTTTTTTTAAAAACTTCAATTCTTTGGTTCTCTTTGTATTTTATATGAAATTTCTTGAATATTGAATGAACTCCCCCTTCATTTTTGATTCCCCTTAGAAATGGCTCGTTCTTGGGACCATTCTCCCCGATTCCGTTATGGATATCATACTGGAAATTTGAGGGTCTATCGTAGAGAGAGAGGTCCATGGTTGATGCTCACTCTGGATGATGTAAGCAAGCAGTTGAGAGGTTATGGTCGAACTCGTCTATTCCTCCAATATCCTGATTCCACGAGAATAGATAGGATTGAGTCTGGTTCACCCAACATTATAGTTTTTGGGGATAGGGCTGAGATGATGGAGCACGTTGATGCATTTCTACCCGGCCTCTGATCGCGAAATGCGTGAGCGCCTGAGAGGTACGGCTCCCTCCTCGGCCTTAATAAATGACGAGGAGGGAAATCTCCCTTCCCCGTCCTAAATCAGTCATGGACGAGGTCACTAATTTTGTCTCCTCGTCTTTATGCAGATATGACGGGAAGAGAAGGAGAACCCTCCTCGTCTACTCAGATAGTTGATGCTTTCATGGATGAAGCACAAGCGATGGCCGTTTGGCCCGAAGAAGAGGAGGCCGAGGACGAGGAGGCCAAGGATTAGGACAAAGGCAAGAGAGGACCCCAAGAGCCGGGGATCCCATCTTTGGAAAAGCTATACTCCAAGTACGGGGTAGACAAAGCCGAGTACGAGGCTAACTTATATGGGCCACATGGAGGTGAAGACAAAGAAGGAAGAGGATGACTTCTACTATAACCGGGACTTTGTCCACTTCTACTTCAAACAATTCCAACAAGGACTTCGTCTTCAGCTGGATCCTTTCATCTGCGAATTTACGGACGACGTGAGGGCGGTGCGGCCATGCTAGGAGCCGATGGTACCGGGTCCTTGTCGGCTTCATCATCCTTTGCCGTAGCTTAGGGTATGAGCCAACCATGGGAGCCTTTAGGCATTTCTACCATGTCCAATTTGTCAAGGAGAGGCTGGCTCCTCGTCATCGAGGTGCGTCTAAGAAACCAAAGTTGCTCCTCCCAATGTCTAGCAAAGTTCTTTGGTTGGGATAACCACGTTATTAGGGTGGAGAGCCGCCGAGGATGGGAGTTCCGGTCTCCTTGTAAAGGTCCAACTTCTTCGTTCCCCGTCCAACAATATGAATGGACCCGAGGACTTGATTAAACGCACGGAAGAATTTGCCGAGGTGGGAGTCCTCGATTGGTCGGATGATTGAGTCCTCGGACCATTACTACATTCGCGGGTTTAATGCGGGGAAGAAGGATGGGGTATCTCCCCTTGTCACCGTAAAGAGGGGGAGACGCTTCAATGGCCGGACGATTCACCGGCTTAGTGTTCCACGAGGATTGCATTACATGCAAGGCGAACGTCCGAGGACCAATGTTTGAAAGCCGTCAACATAGTTGGACGTAAATGTTTCTTTTTTACTTGTACTTTTCAAATGCTTGTTACCTCTGCCCATATTTAACTCTTTCCTCGTCCTTGCGAGATCCTAACGGCAGAGGAAGAAGAAACTTTAGCCATGGAGAGACTTAGTCCCCAAGAGCTAGTGAAGAGGAAGAGGAAGGCGAGCAAGAAGGCTGCCTTGACGAGAAAGGAGGGAGGACGCTAATGCACGTAACCTCGTCCTCAATGTTCGGAATGACCCGACCCCTTCCCCTTAAATTGCACGGGAAGTGAATGCCGAGAACCGGCGGGCGACAATCAAACCAATCCATCAAGCTGAGAGGGGCATAGCCTCCATGTTGATCTTGGGAAGAGACGGCAGAAGAAGCTAGCCTCGTCGAAAGGAGATCGAGGCTCGAAAGGACTCCAGCTGTTAGCGCCAGAGGCCGCGGCTAAACGGGCAAGCGTCGGTGTAGCCCCCAATGTTGATGCTCCCCCTCCCTTGGCCAGTTCAATCCGTCAAGGCTGTTGAAGAGGCCGACGAGCGGCGAGAATGTCCCTCCACGTTCCCCGTCTCGGGGGACTTCCTCTGTTGGCGAGGAGGGACCCTTGGTAAGATTGGGCCGTGCTCCCATTCGAGAGGGCTATGGACGAGGATGCTTACGAGACCACTTTGTAAAGAGGCTCCCAGCGAGGACACCGTGCTCTGCCATAAGGGACTCTTGATCGCCGAGGTAAATGTTAATCCCTTTACGGGTTATTGTCTTTGATATTGGTTTTGCCTTTCTAATAATGATTTATCTTTCGGTTGGCTTACGTCACGGCGTACGAGAACGTTCTAGCCAAGAAGAAGACAAGGCGTACGAATGAGGCTAAGGCGGCTCAAGCCAAGAGCGAAAAAGACAAGTCTTCCTTGGCTAAGCTTTTAGAAGCCAAGGAGGCTGAGCTCGCGGTGGCCAAGGCCAAGGTTGAGGCCGAGGTAAAAAGGGCCGAGGAAGAAAAGGCAAAGGCCGAGGAACATCTCCGGCTTAAAAATGAAGAGCTTGCCCAGGCAAAGGCTGATAAGGCCGAGCTTCAGACCAAGGCCGATGAGGCTGAAGCCAAATGCCGGGGATTGGAAGCTACCCTCCCAGCTAGGGAGGAAGAGGCCGTAGCTAGGTTCAAGGAGAGCTCGGCTTTCAAGGAACTGATGATGGCCAGCTCGGCCTTCAGAGAGGCCGTGGACGAGCAAACAGCCACCATGTTTGAAGATGGCTATCTCCATTTGGCCCGGAGCATTATGGCTGATCCTTCCACCGGTCTGGACATTAACAAGGTTGCCCAGCTAATTTGCAGGGATCAATATGCCGAGGAAGTCAGGGCTCTCCATCACTTGGTCCCTGATTGAAAGCAACTTGGGTGATGGGCCGAGGATGCTCGTGCTTGCAGGGAAGTGTGGAGGCCGACCTCTGTTGTCCCCGGCAATATTAAAGACACAGTGGAGGCGATTCAAGACGCCGAAGAACCCGAGGACATAGAAGCCGAGGTGGAAGGAGGGGCGAGGAAAAGAATGCCTCCACTGAACAAACGGTCCTTCCTTCTCCCGGCACTATCATGAAGGCCCAGGACAAGCCTTTTGATGACGTGCACCAATCTTAGGATAGCTTTTTTTTCCTTTGTTTTTTGTAATAGCTGGTAGGACTTTTGTAATTTTTTGAATATCAATGAAAATCCTTGTCATGATTCATGTTATTTCCATAACTTGCTCATATCTTTGTATGCTAGGCCGAGGCACTAGACTTAAGAAGTCGGGATCTAAGGAAGGTTCCTTGCTCCCAAATGTTGGGCAAAGTGTTTAGGCCGAGGAAATACTCCTCGGCTTTAACTATGCTCTTTAATTATTTAGGCCGAGGAGGGTCTCCTTGGCTGTAAAGTGTCGTAATCCTGAATCAGAGTAGACTCATGGTAGGAGGTTTGTCAAGCCATTGGGCCGAGGAAAGTCCTCGGTCTTGGCTGTTAGTCTCCTAAGTCAAGGTGGACCCTTGACTGGAAGTGTTGTAAGCCGTCGAGGCGAGGAGGTTCCTTGGTCTTGGCTGCTTGGTATCCTGAGTCAAGGTGGACCCTGGACAGGATGTGTTGTAGGCCATCAGGCCAAGGTGGTCCCTTGGTCTTGGCAGGTGTTAAGCCATCAGGCCAAGGAAGATCCTTGGTCTTGGCAGTTGTTAAGCCATCAGGCCAAGGAAGATCCTTGGTCTTGGCAGTTGTTAAGCCATCAGGCCAAGGAAGATCCTTGGTCTTGGCAGTTGTTAAGCCATCAGGCCAAGGAGGATCCTTGGTCTTGGCAGTTGTTAAGCCATCAGGCCAAGGAAGATCCTTGGTCTTGGCAGTTGTTAAGCCATCAGGCCAAGGAAGATCCTTGGTCTTGGCAGTTGTTAAGCCATCAGGCCAAGGAGGATCCTTGGTCTTGGCGGTTGTTAAGCCATCAGGCCAAGGAAGATCCTTGGTCTTGGCTGTTGGTAAGCCATCAGGCCAAGGAGGACCCTTGGTCTTGGCTGTTGGTAAGCCATCAGGCCAAGGAGGATCCTTGGTCTTGGGCCGCTGGTAGGAGGACCCACATCGTGCCAAGGAGGATCCTTGGTCTTGGGCTGTGTATCGGAGAGTCGGAAGTAATGTCCTCATCTTAGGTCTTTGGGAGTAAAGAGTTGATAGTTGCTTTGCATGTTGGAAGAAACTGCTTTCGTAGAACTGAAATGCGATTACATAGAACTGCAATCCTATCAACTAAAAAGACAAAAAGAAAACGAAAGACCGAAAATAAAAGATAGAAAATAAAGAGCTAATCTATTGCAAAATAAACTAGACTAGTGATAATATTTTCTAAGGTTGTCGGAATGCCACGGATGCTTGAGATCCTTCCCCTCCTTGGTCCTCAATCTGTAGGTCCCTTCTCGGATGACTTGAGTGATGATATAGGGACCTTCCCAATTTGGGGAGAGCTTGTTACGTTACGCCTTCCGACCAGTGGCTTCGATCTTTCTAAGTACCCAATCGCCAACTTGGAATACTCTTTTGATGACCCTCTTGTCGTGATATGCCTTGGTCCTTTGCTTGTAATTCACCATCCTCATCTGCGCAGCTAGTCGTTTTTCATCTATCAGGTCCAGGTCTAGGAGCCTATTGACCTTGTTGACTTGCTCGTCATAATGGGAGTTCCTTACTGTAGGGATGGCCATCTCTGCTGGTGCCATAGTCTCAGAGCCGAAGGTTAGTGCGAATGGGGTTTCCCCGGTTGGCCCCCGGGTGGTTGTGCGAAACGACCCAGCCATAAAGGCTAGGGAAGTTCGTCCAACCATCTACCCTCGCGACCTTCAAGATTCTTAGTGAGGGCGGTTAGGACCGGTTGTTGGCGGCTTACGCTTGCCAGTTGCCTTGGGGTGCTGGCGAAGATTTTGCATGGCGTATTTTGACTCTCCCGATTCTGTTTGTAAATGCCGTGGAGAATTGGAGTCCATGGTCGAAACAATTGTATGTGGAAGGCCAAATCTGCACCGGATGTTGTCATGGACAAAGTTGATCGCGTTCTCTTCCGTTATCTTGGCCAATGCCTTGGCTTCAATCCACTTGGAGAAGTAATCAGCAGCTACTATCACGTACTTGCAATTACCACGGGCGGTTGGGAAGGGTCCAATGAGGTCGATCCCCACATATCAAATGGCCACGTAGGTATTACAGTGTTTGCTCGATTGCAGAGGTAGTCTTGGAATGTCGAGAGAACCTTTGGCATTTGTCACATTTTCGAACATAGGCGTGCGCGTCTTCCCTTAGGTTTGGCCGGTAGTAACCTAGCGATATGATTTTGTCGGCTAAGGTTACGGCCCCGGGTGTCCGCCGCAAACACCTTCATGTACTTCTGCCAGGAGGTTCTCGGTTTCCTTGGGATAGACACACCTTAGCGGGGGCTTCGTGAAAGATCTTCGGTAGAGGACTCCGTTCATCACCACGAATCTTGGAGACCTCTTCTTGATAAGCTTGGCTCGAGCATCATCTTCTTGGGAGTTTCTCCTTCTCAATGTATTCGATGTAGTCATCTATCCAGCATCTCTCTTCCTCGTCCAGAAGCATGACTTGTAATCTTTCATACGCAGTTCCTCGGCATAAACTACATATGGGTTGGTCTCAGAAGGAGACACGTCCATGGTGGCTAGTTTGGAGAGAACGTCTGCGACTTGGTTATCTTCCCTTCCTATACGCTTGAGCTCGAAAAATTCCATTTTCTTCGTCATATCTAGGACCGGTCTCTGTACTTGGCAAGGGTGACATCTTGAGTGTTGTATTCTCCCTTTACTTGTTTGACAACAAGCCGGGAGTCACGAGCAGCCACATTAGTTGCTCCATAGAAGGAGGCCAACTCAATGCCAAATATGAGAGCCTCGTATTCGGCTTGGTTGTTAGAAGCAGGAAACTTGAAGCGGATGGCATCTTGTATAGTATATTCTCCTTCTGGGCTTGCTAGTACAACTCCGGCTCCGCTTCTTTCCTTGGTAGCTGATCCGTCCGTATATAGGATCAGCGGTTGGATGGGAGTTCGATGGGAGAGTCTTTTTCCTCCGGCGCGTTTTGCTTCGGGAGGTGGGGAGATGCTCACCCATAAAGGCGATCTCGACCATGAAGTCAACCAAAGGCTGTGCTAAGAGGGTCTTCCTTGGTTGGTAAGTGATATCAAACTCCGTTAGAGCGATTGACCAATTAAGGAGACGTCCCGAGCCGTCCAACTTGTGAAGGATTTTCTTGATGGTTCGTTGGTGTAGACGGTGATAGGATGTGCGAGAAAAATATGCACGCGGCTTCCTTGAAGCAATGACTAGTGAGTATGCTATCTTCTCCACATTGAAATATCTCGCTTTCTACATCGGACGGTGCTTTAGAGACATAGTAGACGGGCTTCGAATTCCTTCATCCTTTCGAACTAAGGCAGTGCGACTGCATGATCGGTGGCGGCTAGAAAGACGTATAACATCTCACTAGCAATCGGACTGCTAAGCAAGGGAGGGAAACCCAAGTACTCCTTCAACCGGAGGAATGCTTCGGAGCATTCGGGAGTCCAGGAGAAGCTCTTGGTACCCTTTAATACCTTGAAGAACGGCAGTGATTTTTCGGCGGATTTGGCGATGAATCTTCCAAGGGCCGCAATTCTTCCATTAAGTCTTTGGACCTCCTTGATGTTGGTAGGTTCCTTCATGTCAACGAGCGCCTTGATTTTTCTCGGGTTTGCTTCAATCCCCTTTGGGAAACCATGAAGCCCAGAATTTCCTGCGGTAACTCCGAACACGCACTTGCTTGGATTCGGCTTCATGTTGTTTGCTCGGAGGTTGTGAATGGTCTCTTCTAGGTCGGGAACGTGGCCGCCTTCCTTGGTCTTTATGACCGTGTCATCAATATAAGCTTCCATGTTTCTACCTATCGACTTGCAAAAACTTGATTTACCATCCGTTGGTAAGTGGCACCAAAGCATTCTTGAGCCCAAAAGGCATCATGATGTAGCGAAATTCCCCACGAGGTGTTTGGAAGGCGATCCTCTCGATGTCCTCTTTCGCCATTTTTATCGATGATAGCACGGTAGGCATCTAAGAAGGCGAGAGTTTGGTGTCCGAGAGATGGAGTCAACCAACTTGTCGATTACGGGGAGAGGATAGCTGTCCTTAGGGCGGGCTTTGTTTAGATCAAGAAAGTCTATACACATACGCCATTTCCCATTTTGCTTTTTTCACCATAACGACATTAGCCAACCAAACGGGGTATTTGACTTCGCGAATTATTCCGCGCTGAGTAACTTCGCACCTCTTCTTTTATAGCTTCCTCCTTGTCCCTTGCAAAATTTCTCCTCGTCACGGGAGATGGTCTTCGCTAAAGGATCAACTTCTAAGCGGTGGAGGGCTACTTCTTCATTGATCCCCTCATGTCTTCGACTCTCCAAGCAAAGACGTCGAGACTGTTTTTCAAGAGGGATATGATTCTTTCTTTCTCTTCCTGTGATAGCTGGCCTCCTAGCTTGATTTTTGTTCAGGATAGTCAGGATTAATGACTACCTCTTCTAGCTCATCTACAGGCTTCATTTCTGGTCCGTCTCGAAATTCTAGGGATTCGATGATGATCTCTCTGATTCTCCTCCCTTCATTGTCGTTTACATTGAGGCCTTCTTCCTCCATAAGTTTATCAATGTCGGGAAGATCGTTCTTCCCCGAGTCATGGTTGGCCCCCGAGTTCTGGTCATTGACGAGAATGGGGTCTTCCTCGGAGATGGGTAGAACTATGCCTTGGTCGTCCGCAGTTTCTAGGACCATAGGCTCTTCTTCCAGTGTGGGTAGAGTTACGCCTTGGTCATCCACAATTTCTAGGACCATAGGTTCCTCTTCCTCACTTTCCCATACTTCACGGATATAGTTCATCCTAGAGCTAGTTTCGGTGGTCTTCTGTGATTTGGTGATCTTGATGTTCTCCTCGGGCGTATCTATCTCCATGCTTTTTGACTTTTTCCGGCTCTTGACAACATGTTCCAAGAAATCTTTTGGGGTTGCCCTCACGCATCCAATGCCAGCACGAGTGGGAAATTTAACTCGTTGGTGAGGAAGGGAGGCCACCATCCCAAGTTTGGCTTGACTTGGAATGCCTATAATCGCATGATAGTCACTAGTCAAGTCCATGACTATGAAAGTGACAGTAGCTTTGGCTCGGAAGGGATGATCGCCGACTTCGAGTTCTAGTTCTACGGTTCCCTTTGCTCCAACCTTATGGTTGGTGAATCCTTCAAGCCTTCCATGATATGGCTCTAGCGCAGTGTCTTTCAACCCCATTTGTTGGAAGGCTGAATAGTATAGGATGTCACGGGAGGCCCCCGTGTCAACAAGAAGTCTTTCGGATTCAACATTCTCAATTCGACCCTTGATGACCAAGGGCTGCTCACGAGCTGCTCGACTTCCCGCCAACTCATTCGGAGAAAAACTAATGACTTCTTCCGCTTTATGGATCCAAGCAGGGACATGGTATACTTTGCTTAGTTCGTGGATCTGGTCCCTTAGCTTTCTGGTGGAGGTCACCTCTTCACGGATCACATGTAGTTTAGCCCTAGGAGGCCTTCGATCTTCATCCTCACTCTTGGAGTCATCTTCACTCTCTTCTTGCTTCCGCTTTCGCTTGCCATCTTTCTTCATGACATAACGGTCTAACTTTCCCTCGTCAACCCATTGTTGGATTATCTTCTTAAGGGCCCAGCTGTAAGTACCCCAATCTGGATCGCTCTCCATCCCAGCATACGACAAAACCAGAGGCAAACTTCCGGAGGTCATAACTCCTTCATACGAACTCCGATTGAGACGTGCCATATATGGTTGGAAAGCTCTCGACGAGAGCTAGCTTGCCATCACATTCACAAGAGCATGGAAAGTCCGTACGGACCTCTTTGCATGCCAAAAGGTCCGTACGGACCTCTTTGCACCAGACATAATCATTACGAAAATCCCCTTAAAGTCCACGAGATTCCCTCAAATCCCGGAAATCCATCATTACCTAAGAGGTCCGTACGGACCTCTTTGCGATTTTCCACTACTATAAATAGAGGGCTTCCCCTCCTCATTTTTCACACCTCCCACTTCTCTCTTCCTCCCTAAGCCTTCTGGCTCCCTTCTAAGACCTTTCGAGGCATTCCCGCCCTTCGGATCCTTCCGAGGCCTTCCGAGCCCCCTCGAGGTGCTCCGAAGCCTCTCCGAGCGCTCCCGAGACGCTCCCGCGCCGCCCGAGGCACTCTCGAGGTACTCGAGGCCCCTCGTGGTACTCCGAGGCCTTGCACAGTCTTTCCCACGGTGTCCGGCTCTTTCCGAGTCAAACCGGCGATCCCAAACCTTGCCGAACCTCTGCCGAATCCAACCAACGATTCCAACGCACGCCGAACCTCTGCCCGACTGATCCCGACGATCCCCACGCACGCCGAACCTCTGCCCAAACGCAGCCTACAGTTTCAACTCACGCCGAAACTCTGTCCGCGGACCACCGGCATCCCCGAAGCAATCCGGAACGCTACTCCGACCTCAAACACTATTCCCCTGCGGAAGACAGACACGAACCAACATTGGTAAGGCTTCCTTCCTATTCTATTTCAATACATTTCAATACAATGTAGACATCCGATACAGCATGCATTTTTAAAAGCACACACACACATCACACAACTTTTTAAAGGATATTAGGGGTATCCGAAAGACTCGTTTTTACGAGGCGACTCGGGTGAGCTCTAATATTCTAATATTCTCTTCCCGAGGAGTCATCTGACCTCCGAACTCAAAATCTCATCACACAAAAACAGCTTTAAAATTTATCTTTAAAGCGATGCCCTTTTCAATGTTTTGGGCTTAATAAAAACGGCGTGGCGACTCTACAAAATGCGAAAGGAAAACGGCGAGACACCTCCAACACGCAACGCTAAAACGGAATAAGCCCGGATGCGGGCGCGATTGTCTTGCCTCTCGGATCGGGCGACTTCCCGAACGGCGGCGAGTGCGAGATCTGCAGGGGCTCGCGCGCGAGCCGGATCCGGAGTAATTTCGATTGGCGACTCCATTTGGGGACATTTTGTTTTAAAACTTTTAAACAAAACAAAAGATTTTTAAAACGATGATGAGGGTCAAACTTTCATTTTACCCCTTCCTTTAAACTGTTGTGTGTGTGTGCACGTGCTTCGTTTTTATTTTACAAAAAAAAAAATACAAAAAATGCATCAATATACATCTCGTGCATACATTTAAAATTCTTCAAAAACTTCTATTTTACTCGTAAAAGAATTTTAGAAACCGCACACTACGCGCACTGCCGCCTCGGTTACACCGCACTCTACTCACACTGCCGCCTCGGTTACACCGCACACTATGCGCACCGCCGCCTCGGATACACCGCACACTACAACCCTTAACCCGGAGTGGTCTCGGTTGCAGTCCGTTTGGTCTTCCTAGGCCTCTTGGGCGCGCACGGGATCATTCCAAACATCCCATCCTAGCCAAGCGTCAACCCCGCACGTTTGAGTCTTGAGTCACACTCTGTCCGGACTCGGTTGGTTTTACCCAGTCCGTGTCATACAGCCTGGATACATATACCATGCCGGCCATTTTCTGAGTCAAGGCTCGGAACTCAAGATCCCTTGCGCAAGTTAAAGCGATGAAAGGTCATGCTAAAATCTTGACTGATCTTGATTTCCGAAGCTACACCTGCACGATGTTCCGTCCTGATATACATCCATGCTCGCATGACACCATGTCATCACGCCTTTGATACGTCGGCCATGACGATATGACCCACCCAACGCCTAACGTCACGCATCCCTTGCGCAAGCAAGGTAAAGAGAGGTCATGCCGAACTCTTGACTGATCTTGACTCGGTGGCGGCTCGGTTCACTATTCACATGGCTAACGCATCAAAACGAACATGACAAAGCTCGGTCCTTAGGTTCGATTTTTCTTTTAGGCCGGTGGAAACCGCTTGCACTATAGGACCCTCGCCCGGGCCGTCCACCCCGGGATGTCGAAATACAGTGCAAAACGAGGGGCTTATAGCCGCACGAGATGGTCTCCATCGACCCGGGATCTAGCACGATTGCGAAAAAGAAGAGCAATCTTTTCCAACCTACCTAGGACTACGAGAAAAACGTTTTAAGTAAATTAGAACAACAAAAAAAAAAAATAATAAATATAAAAGAAACGGAAACCGCATGCCACGTGAGCTTTCCCCTTTTTATCCCGAGAGGCCATTCCCGTGTCTAAACCTTGCCCGTCACCCCCTCCAAATAACCGAGAGTGGTTGAGAATACCCGGAGCCGCCTTTTCGCATTGAGGTCACAAGGTCCGATGCCCTTCCAGCTTCAACGGTCCACACCGTCCGCTACTCCCCCATGACGGGATCAACAGATAACAGTGAGGGAAACGGAACCCCGCCCCCGGGAAATTTCCAAACAATGGAAGAAGTTTGGCAAGCTTTTAAGGCTCTCGAGAAACGCCAAGAAGTGCAGCAGGCTTGGATTGAATATGCCATGCGCCATCGCAGAACCGTCGTGGTTCCCCAACCTGATGGGACCGTCGTTCTCATAGAAGACGGAGAAATATCGGCTCCCTGCCTCTCAAAGCTATCGGCGGGTCCCTCCTTCACAAATCCACGGAAACCTAGCAATGCAAGGCAACTCCCGCTCAAAGCTCCATTCGAGCCTCGCCAAACAACTCCGATTTTCCAACCTCGGCACCTATGGGCCCGCTCCCTCAAATCCTAACACCTCTCAATATCCCCTGAATTCAATCCCGTGCCTCGTATGAGTCCCGCAGCCCACAACTTGAAATCCCAATGTTTACTGTGGACGGACATCCTGTGCGGATATCCCGACATTTCAAACCTTCCACCCGCCGGATCGCCACTGGGCTAATGAAGCATTTCCCCAATTCCTAAACACAACCCTTAGTGGTCCGTGCAATTACGCCCCAATTTCAACAATCCAGGATATGGGTTGGTATACACTCAACCGCCTCCCCAAGACTCCCGAATGGCGATCCCATCGCCAATCCACCTCCATCTTCGGTCTCCATCCCGTAAAACGGCAGCTCGCTGCGCCTACCGACCACCCCCATATGCCTTGGTTGGCGTAACATGCAAAGGAGATACAACGGAAGAGTTTCCTTAAGCAAAAGGAAAAAGGTTACCAAACACCTCCAAACAAGAAGAAAGAGGTTACCAGAGTACCCACTACATCCGTAACTGAGCTCAAGTAAACCGCGATCAAGCACCCCGAGGAACGACAATCCCCTCGCATACCACAGTTCAAAGATTTTGATAACCTCGGGATGCCCTCGAGCCAAGTCCTCGAGACACTAGTAAAGAGGAACATTCTCAAACCTCGAGAATTTCCAACCAAAGACTCGCAAGCCTAACATGGATATGAGCAAGCACTGCGCCTTCCACAACTACCCTGGTCACACCACCGACAATTGCTTCGTGCTAAAACAAGTGGTCCAAGGGCTAATCGAAGAGGGAAAGTTGGAACGCCCCTGCGGTCCCATCACAGTTGGAAACCCTTTCCCTAGAAATGACGGGGTAATCAGGGTGGAGAAGTCCTCTGCAAATTCCCGTGATGAATGGGGACGTGAAGACGGAACCTGGGGCTTCCGCAATGAAGAATTCGAGAGAAAGAATCCAAGAACGGTTATTCCCCAACAATCCTTTCCGGAATCGGGGCACACTAAGGGATGGATCGAGCCTTCCCTGCAGATAAGGCAAGCTCGAGACAGTCGAGCAAGTGGCAAGATCAAAAACGGCGTGACTTTCACAAACGCGGACCCACAATGGCCAAAGAAGAAGAGACGGGACGAGAAGCTTGGACTAACCCCCTGTCTCCTAGAGTCTATCTTCAAAAATAAAAGACCCCGAGTCTGTCGTATTTATGTTCGAGTCTCTCGAGTCGTCTGATGGCCTTACGCCTAAAGATTATGTGTTTGTAACATAAACCGCGCTTCCTTATGCTTTGAATAAATGATCGACCTTTCTGAGTATCCCCTCATTGCCACTTTAACAAATGATAAATTAACTAATCAAAAACAGTTAATAATGATTCACTTGGTAAAGACGCAGACACATTAATGAACAATGCATTAAAACAAATCTTTAAGCATGTTGTCAAACGAGAGGAAAATCGTGCCCAAGCCGCCGAGAAGGTTCTAACCAAAATGAATTTGGGAACCGCCGAAGAGCCCAAAGAGACGCAAATCAAAGAATCACACAGTCAAACCTCGTAGGTTCTAGTACTGTGTTCATTCAATCCAGTCCTCCTCTGACATTGTAATTAAGTCTTCAATTTTCCATACATAAGTCTTCTTTCTTTTCTTGCTAGACTTGAGACATTAATTTGCACCCCACATTACATTTAATGAAATGGTTTTGTTCTATGTGATCACTTGCATTGCTCAACAAGTAATTCCACAAATGATTAATGCTTTGATTAATTGGTGTGTGAGAAAGTTAATCGATAGCTCCCTATACACCTTACCATACCCCACACAAAGGCCTCCATCAAGCCATACACTTTCCAAAACACGTCCCCACCATCACCTTGACCAAGTCAACGACGGCGGCAACATCAAAGGACAACGAAAGGTCACTCAAAGATCAAATGATTGACCCCATGTCGACAACAACCTAGGGGCTTGCCTTCGCCCTCGTGCGCATCAAGAAAGTTCAAGCAGGGCTTGCCTTCGCCCTCATATGCTTCAAAAAAAAAAAAAAAAAAGAGCTCAAGCGAAGCTTTAAAAAAAAAAAAAAAAGAGCTCAAGCGAAGCTTTCAAAAGAAAAAGAGGAGCTCAAGCAAAAGGTTCACAAAAAATGAGGTCAAGGACCCAGCGCCAACAAACAAGAAGCAAGGGAGTCACTGAAACTGCCGTCAAATACGACTTGTCAAGGAATCACCTCAAGGCCCGTGCCTCATCATTCAACCTTCCAAGCATTTTCGCCACAGGCCTCACGAATATTCATACCCTGGCCCCAAAGCCAAACACGGTCAACCACTGAACTACGTCGACCCGAGCTCCTTGTCTTAAGGGGAACGTAGGCAACCGTAAATGGTCCGGTCATAAACACATACAAATCCACAAACCCGATCTCATCAATGACCTCTCCTATACACAAACCTTCTTTCACACCGCATCAACTCGATCCTTGATACCGGTTGACTTTCTCCTCATTAATCAAAGCATATCAGGTTTAATTGTTGAATAACCCGAACATCAACAAAGGGTTTTAAGCTAACAAGTGATCATTGTGAACAAATCAAGTTTTCAATTGTCTCGACAAGTCTTCTTTTTCTACAAAATAGGACAATAGAGCTAAACACTGATTTTCTCGTCAAGAAGGGCTTCCATACACTTTTACAAGCTTTTCGCACTCATACTCTCTCAAAAGAGTCAAACCCAAAAAGCATTTCTTTTGTGCCTACATCAAATGAGGCATTCACACAAAAGGGGACCCATTCCCACCTTTTCAAAAATAAATACGCCCTTGCAAGTGTACATTACGAGTCATTTCTCCCACAAAAGAGGGTCGAACTACGCAGACTGAGCCTCTCACCCGAGGGGAACGTGGCGCCTTCATTGGTTCGGTCTAAGGAATACACAAAATTCCAAAAATTGATGCCACCAAGGCTCGGGAAAGAAGCAAGCAAGAGATTTTGCGTCTCGACAAAGCTTTAAAAGTAAATCACAAATCATCACGCTTAAAACACTTCTTGATGAGTTCAAGCACGGGCTACTCTCAAACTCACAACATGCTAAAAGACGACTTAAAACATTTAACAATCAATGTGTCCGCGATGCCGATGAATGGATACTCGGTGTTTGAGAAGGTCATTCCATGCTACTCGCGTTTGGCCCTTCATCACTCTTTCCTTTCCTCCCTCGTCCCCAACGAGTCTTTTTCATTCCCCATGAGCAAGTTACTCGTCTCCTCATTCCGAGATCGAGTCCTCCTTGTCGTGTCAAACGAACCGGCCGCTCTCGAGCATCGTTCACCCGTGCCTCGGCTCGGATCTCCTCCCTACGAGTCCGCAAAAGGGGACCTCTCCCCGCCGGGCCGTCAACTCGAGTCCCGTAGTCAAACAAAGCGTCTCCCATGACATCCCGAGGGTTAGACCAAGCTTCGCACTCCTAAGGCTATAGCGGAGACGACAATCTTGCCCTGCATTGCTTCACGCCCGCTCCCCAAAACCACTTGGGTGCCCGATATGCTACTCATACCAATCCGGTACTCGATGGTCAAGACAACATTCTCCTGCATCTAAGGAGCACCACAGAGTGGAAAGCGGAATACTTCCATACCCTCGTAAAATACATAAAAGCATCGGGATCCGTCATGCGTAAAGAAGCTACCTCCACGCTTGGCAATGTCATCCCGGCCAGAAAGGCTCCCGCCTCATCCCGAACCGACGGGAAACAAGCAACGGAACACGAGAGAAAGAGGACCAAGGCAAACACGGAACTCGACAAACATAGGAACCTTTCCCGACGGAGCCCTCCTAGTTTCAATCCCCCAAAGGGAAACCCACCAACGAATCGATGCGTACCAAGATGTGCCATCCATCTCTCCTGCTGCATCGATCCATGTCCAAGACAAAAGGTCACCGAGCAAACGTCCACGGACTAAGAGACGCCGGAGACTCGTGCATGGCTCAAGCCTCTCTCTCAACCATAATGCAAGCAAAGCGGGGGCTTCCCGCATGAATCGGTCCCTCATCACCGCATGATCTACACCGTGGAAGGTTTCCCCTGGAACCAAAGGAACGATATCCTCGCCCGCCCGACAATGGCTCGCCATATCAAACGAGCACCGTCACATATCCCGAGGTAGCCAACCCCGAAAAGAGTGGCTATCAAGCACAAAGCGAACGCGTCCCAGAGACATCACTCCCGCCACCGCTCATGAAAGCCTCAAAAGCTGCCATTTCAATCGCTCGTAAAACTTGCCAAAGCCGCCTCACCTCCATTAACCACAAATGCATTCCCGGCTAAATGCGACATGCACAAAAATAATAATAAGCTAGCAACAATTCCTAGGTCAATCTCGGGAATCACAAATACGTCATTACATCTTAAATAAAATACTTTGTCATGCAAATACAAGTGTTTTATTACGGGTACAAAATGTCTGTTGCTCTACAAAAAAACAATGGAAAGAGGAAAAGCAAAAGAGCCCTAATCCGATTCATCATCATCCTCCTCCACAAACGAGAAATTCGGCATCTCGAGCGCTCCGCCACCCACATCATCGTCCTCGGTGAACCCAAAGACCTTCCTCAACCGGATAATCCAAGAAGTCCACAGGAATAAGAACGAAGAAGGAAAAAGAAGATGAGCCATCCCTCCTCTCCTTGTCCAAAGACTCGAGGCGTCCCACGCCCTCGCCAAGTTCGAGCAGAGGTGCTACCTCGCCCTCGCCAAGTTCGGACAAAGGCTCCATCTCGCCCTCACCGCAAGTTCGAGACGGAGGCGCCATCTCGCCCTCACCGCAAGTTCGGACAGAGGCGCTACCTCATCCTCACCAAGTTCGACAGAGGTTCCACCTCGCCCTCACCGCAAGTTGCAGAGGCGCTACCTCGCCCTCACCAAGTTCGACAGAGGCTCCATCTCGCCCTCCCCGCAAGTTCGCACAGAGGCGCTACCTCGCCCTCACCAAGTTCGCATAGAGGCGCTACCTCGCCCTCACCAAGTTCGGACAGAGGCGCTACCTCGCCCTCACCAAGTTCGACAGAGGTTCCACCTCGCCCTCACCGCAAGTTCGACAGAGGCGCTACCTCGCCCTCACCAAGTTCGAACAGAGGCTCCATCTCGCCCTCACCGAAAGTTCGACAGAGGCGCTACCTCGCCCTCACCAAGTTCGAGCAGAGGTTCCACCTCGCCCTCACCGCAAGTTCGAACAAAGGCTCCGTCGCGTCCTCATCCTTTCACCGACTTCGTCAAAAACGCCACGCATCCGCGGCATTTCAAAGAATCTCTGGCCGTGGGCGCCACACGTCCTCAACATTTCAACAACTCGATCGAGGCGCCCCACGCCTCTAACAGCTTCAAAGAATTCACCAAAGACGCCACCATGTCCTCTTCATCTCGGTCCGAGGTGCCCCACATCCTCAACAATTCAACTTCCTCCTCACAAAGGTGCCTCCTCCCGCAGTAAACACAAAGAAAGGTATGTCAATAAACTTCAAACGCAAGACATAGCCGTAATAAATGCTACATAAAAGAAGAATCCCAAAGTGGCATGATGCCTTTCCAAAATTCCCACAAACAAAGTTCCATATAGGATCCACAAAATGCCCATCAAACTCAACTTAGGTCCGGACGCCTTAGAATAGTCTCAACTTAGGTCATATTCCCGAACTAGGTCCCAACTTAGGGTCATATTCCCGAACTAGGTCCCAACTTAGGGTCATACTCTTGAACTAAGTCTCCTTAGGTCATACTCCCGAACAAGGTCCCAACTTAGGTCATATTCTGAACTAGGTCCCAACTTAGGTCATATTCTGAACTAGGTCCCAACTTAGGTCATACTCCCGAACTAGGTCCCAACTTAGGTCATACTCCGAACTAGGTCCCAACTTAGGTCATATTCCCGAACTAGGTCACAACTTAGGTTCATACTCCCGAACTAGGTCCCAACTTAGGTCATATTCCCGAACTAGGTCCCAACTTAGGTCATACTCTGAACTAGGTCCCAACTTAGGTCATACTCCGAACTAGGTCCCAACTTAGGACATACTCCCGAACTAGGTCACAACTTAGGTTCATACTCCCGAACTAAGCTTCAACTCGGGACATCACCACGTCCACTCACCACAAACCTCACTACTTCACCACAGCGGCCGGAAGGCTTTAAACCACTCGGTCCGAAGACCGTATAAACCTCCCCATCACTATCTCCCGGCCGGAAGGCTTTAAACCACTCGGTCCAGGAGACGTATAAATCAGCCAAACTACTATCCCCGGCCGGAAGGCTTTAAACCACTCGGTCAGGAGACTGTATAAATCGACCAAACTACTATCCCCCGGCCAGGAAGGCTTTAAACCACTCGGTCAGGAGACGTATAAATCGGCCAAACTACTATCCCCCGGCCGGAAGGCTCTAAACCACTCGGTCCGAAGACCGTATAAATCTCCCAAATCACTATCGCCGGCCGGAAGGCCTTAAACCACCCGATTAGGAAAATCGTAAAATTTCCATCCCGGGACGCCACCATGTCCTCACAATTGACCTCGGCGGTCACCAGCATATCGGGACATCACCCCGTCTCTTATCACCGACCTCGGCGGTCACACAACACTTTAGGGCACCACCACGCTCACATACACTCCACAATTTCACGACCTGCGAACTACGACCGGGCTTGATTCCCGCCAGGGATACGTAGGAATCCTATCACGGGGTCCGGCCATCGACCTATATCTGGTCGCTCGGGACACCACCACGTCCTTATCACCGACCTCGGCGGTCACACAACACTTCGGGGCACCACCACGCCCGCACTCACAAACACTCACCCCACACACGAACTACGATCGGGCTTGATTCCCGCTAGGGATACGTAGGAATCCTATCGCGGGGTCCGGCCAGGCGGCCTAAACGGTCACATAACGGGACACCGCCGTGTCCTCACGCACCGACCTACACGGTCACTTCCTCTCCGGCCACGCGATCCGGATCAGGACCCTTATCTTATCGACGACCCCACTTCTTTCATAAGTGACGTCGCCGAGGGGCCTGTAAGTACCCCAATCTGGATCGCTCTCCATCCCAAAGATACGACAAAACCAGAGGCAAACTTCCGGAGGTCATAACTCCTTCATACGAACTCCGATTGAGACGTGCCATATATGGTTGGAAAGCTCTCGACGAGAGCTAGCTTGCCATCACATTCACAAGAGCATGGAAAGTCCGTACGGACCTCTTTGCATGCCAAAAGGTCCGTACGGACCTCTTTGCACCGCACATAATCATTACGAAAATCCCCTTAAAGTCCACGAGATTCCCTCAAATCCCGGAAATCCATCATTACCTAAGAGGTCCGTACGGACCTCTTTGCGATTTTCCACTACTATAAATAGAGGGCTTCCCCTCCTCATTTTTCACACCTCCCACTTCTCTCTTCCTCCCTAAGCCTTCGGCTCCCCTTCTAAGACCTTTCGAGGCATTCCGGCCCCTTCGGATCCTTCCGAGGCCTTCCGAGCCCCTCGAGGTGCTCCGAAGCCTCTCCGAGCGCTCCCGAGACGCTCCGCGCCGCCCGAGGCACTCTCGAGGTACTCGAGGCCCTCGTGGTACTCCGAGGCCTTGCACAGTCTTTCCCACGGTGTCCGGCTCTTTCCGAGTCAAACCGGCGATCCCAAACCTTGCCGAACCTGCGCCCGAATCCAACCAACGATTCCAACGCACGCCGAACCTCTCGCCCGACCGATCCCGACGATCCCCACGCACGCCGAACCTGCACGCCCAAACGGCTACGGTTTCAACTCACGCCGAAACTGCGTCCGCGGACCACCGCATCCCGAAGCAATCCGGAACGCTACTCAGGCCTCAAACACTATTCCCCTGCGGAAGACAGGACACGAACCAACATTGGTAAGGCTTCCTTCCTATTCTATTTCAATACATTTCAATACAATGTAGACATCCGATACTGACATGCATTTTTAAAAGCACACACACACATCACACAACTTTTTAAAGGATATTAGGGGTATCCGAAAGACTCGTTTACGAGGCGACTCGGAGTGAGCTCTAATATTCTAATATTCTCTTCCCGAGGAGTCATCTGACCTCCGAACTCAAAATCTCATCACACAAAAACAGTTTAAAATTTATCTTTAAACTGATGCCCTTTTTCAATGTTTTGGGCTTAATAAAAACGGCGTGGCGACTCTACAAAATGCGAAAGCAAAACGGCGAGACACCTCCAACACGCAACGCTAAAACGGAATAAGCCAGATGCCGGGGCGCGATTGTGCTGCCTCTCGGATCCGGGCGACTTCCCGAACAGCGACGAGTGCGAGATGCCGGGGCTCCGCGCGCGAGCCGGATCCCGGGTAATTTCACCAGCAACCATCAGTGGTGTGCCCGTTGTCCTTGTGAAAATCGCAGTATTTGTTCTTGTTGCGGGGATATTTTGGGTGATCAGTCAGCGGACGAGGTGGAGGAAGGTTTACTAGCTGCATGATTTCAGAGATGGGCTTTGTAAGAGGGGTGAACTCCAGCTTCTCAGTGCTTCTGGTTCTATTCTTTCCTTTGGAACCCTTGCTATTCCCGTTGTCATTCTGTCGGGGGTTAGTTGCTTCAGGTTCCGTCTTGTCAGCTCCCCTTTTCTTTGTCTTGTCTTCAGCCATGGAAATGGCATAAGCCACTTTGTACAATTCGGCCTTGGAACTAGGTTCCCTGGCTGAGAGTTCATAGATGAGGGGGCCAGATTTTAACCCAGAGTTGAAGCAAACTATGACCTCCCTATCAGTGAGGCTTTCTTCAACTTGGTCTGCCATTTTTCGGAACCTATTGTAGTAGCTGAGGGTGGTCTCTCCCTTCCCTTGCTCAATGTTGGCCAAGTCGGTTAATCTCATCTTCCTCTTCCCAGCCGTGGCAAAATGATCTAAGAACATTCTCCTCATGCCCCTCCAGCAATCGATGCAACCTTTCTTGAGCTCACGGAACCAGGTCAAAGCTGTTCCGGAGAAGGTGCTCGCGAAAGCTTTGCAGAGCAAGTCATCAGCAGTGGTGAGGAGATTCATGGTTTGTTCAAAACTTTGCACATGGTCCTTGGCGTCAGTGGTTCCGTTATATTTCTCGAAATTTGGGAGCTTGAGGTTAGGATGGGGAGGTGCAGCAGTTATCCTCAAGGAAAACGGACGGGTGGCCCAATCATAATCGTCGTCATTATATTTCTTTCCCCTCTCCATATCATCCAGCCTTTGCTTCAACAGCTCCCATTGCTTTGTTTCTATTTCCTTCTCACTGCTTGAGCGAGTGCTTCGTTGGGAGCTTCTGACTGACTTGTCTTTGGGGCGATCATTCACCCTACTATGCTCCGCTTCATGTCGGTGGCCATCACGTTTGGAGGGGGCCTTATCACGTCTTGGTTCCAGGTCTTGTGCGCCAAGTATCATCCTGTAGGGCTCACGGGGTCCTTGGCCTAGCAAATTCTCGATGCCGAGGACGAGGAGAGTCCTGGTCGACGAGGACGATGAGAATCTCGAACGACGAGGACGAGGAGAATCCGCCGACGAGCTCGAGGAGACGTGGGACGCCTAGGTGTCATGATGAGGCGAGCGTGGGATAGGCGCCTATTCAAGCCGAGTCTTGTCCTTAGGTCCTTGGAGTTCACTTCCTCTTCCATAGGAGTTATTTGGCTTCTCGGGTCGACCACGGGATCCCTTCGCTTCTTGTTATGCCGAGGACGAGGAGAATCCCCAGGAGGCGGCATTGGTAGTTCGGCGATCTTCGGGGAGGAGCCTCGATGCTCTCCCCTGTTCCTTTCTCAAAGGTGGGCCCATTGATGGTACAATGAATGGAGACATGGAATGATCTGGGTCCATTTGCAAAAGAGCGACTTGTGTTTCATACATCCTTTGCAAAGTCTCCATTTGTTTGTGTAACAAAGAGCGTCGGTCAACGGGTTGAGATCCTCTGCTTGACCGGCGTCGGCATTCTTTGTTTTCTTCCTTCCCGCTTGCTTCCCACGAGCACGAGTAGGACGAGGAAGGTCATTGCCCTCTCCCTCGGCATTTGCACGACCCATGGAACGAAGAGTCATGGCAAGGGGAGGAATGGCATCGATGCGAGGTAGAGGAGGAGGAGGAGGCGGTGGCTCCTCGGTTCCGGTGTTTCCATTCACTTGGGTGGGATCCTCACTGTAACACTTGTGAATTGTCCGTCCATTATGAATCACAAGCAGATTATTAAGTGCAAAATTTTCCAAAAATCACAATTTCACTGTAATCGAATTTATGGCTAAAATTAAGGCAAATTTTAACCAAAAACAAACGTACCAATTGTGATTATTTCTAACGCAAAGAACTCAAGCCAAAATTGGGATCAAACCGAACGTTAAAACGCCTTTGACGGAATGCAGGCAAATTCAATTTGAACTTGATGATTCCGGCGGTGTCAAGAACAGAGCCAAGCGATCCAGAAATTCCGTCCCAAGAAAGAACAAATTCGGCAAGAAAATAGGCTTTAAGCGAGCGTTTTCCAGGCCAAACAATGGGTGTTTGAATCGACTTCCCGGCAATGGAACCAATTGATGATGCCAAAATCGTCAAAACAGCCCAAATCCAAGCGTTGAATGCTCCGGCGATTGCAAGGCCTGGAAATAAGAGAAAACACGTAAACTAAGCCGGGGCGGATCCGGCTAAAGGCCCTCCGGCGTGAGAGTAAGTTCACGGTTGATATTATAGAAATCAAATTGACAGAGTTTCTTCAATGTAAAAAGTAACGTACCGAATAATGAGCCATGGGGCTTGTATTTATAGGAATGGATTGATAGAATCCATGTTGGAATGAACTTGTAAAGAGATAAGATATAATCCCCAAAGAATTATATCTCGTTTAGGAGTCATTGTTTGACTTGAATTGATGTTGGTAATTGTAATCTGATTGGATCACGACCGTAATCCTTGTTGCATAAGGACCGTGCATTCGCTAACCGGACGCCGAGGAACAGAAATGTTTTACCTTGGCCTTATCTAATAGACCGAGATAAATGATTCTGCTTCCTCGTTATTAGAGATTGGCCGGTACGGAGATATGCCGAGGTAAATGATTTTGTTTCCTCGTCATAGTGGTGAAATGCCGAGGTAAGAACTTTAGTTTCCTCGTCTCTTGCTGCATAACGGCCTAAACATGTAGACATAAGGCTGAGTTAAACGTTCCTCGTCATATAAGGAAGACCTTACTCGGCCCTGATACTTGGTTATTTAGATAATATTCATGGCCCAATTCAATTAGGCCCAGCTTGAGCAAACCCATATTCGTATCTCGGTTTATACTGTTCAATACCCTTCCTCTTCTTGGACTTGAATTGCGACACTAAAAACTTCTTGTTGCATAGTGTTGCTGGTTGATATATTAGCTACTCTATTATCACTCTAGTGGAGATACTTTGCCACTGATATATAGCCTCTTTTTAACATAGGTAAAAGAGCCCGGGTTAGTGGGTTAGTGAGCGTCAAACTTTATAACAGTTTAACTACTGACATCGAACTTTATAACAGTCTTTAGTCTCTTTTGACAGTCAACCATTTGATCGGTTTTGAGGAACTCCATCGTCAATTAATTTTGACCAATCATTTCATCAAACTATATTGCAGTCGAATATCACATACATCCCCCTGTCCAAACGAAACCTCTTGAAATTTGTACTTGTTGTGCAACGCAGCGGAAGCAATTGACAATAACAATATACAAAAACAATTGGAAATCGAAAGAAGGAGAGAAAGATTATATTTTGGGGTTATATATTATGTGCTATGTTACATACTAGGGTTACAACCTTAAATACTAAGAAACAAACCCTAGTCCGAACTATTAAAGAATGTCCAAATAAAAAAGCCCTCGAAGGACGTCAGACCCTTTTGCCAGGACATTGAGCCATCACATTCAAGGACATCGAGCCATCACATCCAACGGTACTCAATGGAATAAAAAATTGGTGTCTTAATTTGTCTATACGTAATGGTGATAATATTCAAGTCAATACTCATTGTTGCTGTGAAGTCGTTCCAAATGAGTCAAAAATATCATCATAAAATTCTTACTTCCTCGCCCTGTCCCAGTTTAATGTTTATAGTTTGATTTTGTATAGAGATTAAGAAAAAATAAATATTATAAATATAAAAAGTAAGTAGAAAAGAGAAAGTTGTTAGATAATATTAAATAAATTATTATTGTGAGGGTTACAAGTGAATCTAATTGTTTATTTTAAAAATAAAATAAACTAAATCATCAATATTCGATCATGTTCAAGGGTTAAATTTGGAGTAATTTTATTAATACTAATACAATTTTGGCAAAATAATTTACTTAAATGTTTAATTTTAAAGATTCAATATAAATTTGAATCAACCGAATCCATTTTCTCTTTGTATACTATTTCCTACTTTACCTTCTCTTTTATAAGTCATTTTTTATAATCATAACACTTATTTTATTATACACATTTCTTAATTTTGTTTAATATTCATTTTATATTTTTTCGAATGAGATTAAGAAATTAAACATTAAATTTAATCTTTCGAATGAGATTAAGAAATCAAATATTTTTTCTGGCTATCCTTTTCAAAGCTTCTGGATATCCATATTCAATGTTCTGGATATCCAGAAGCTGATGAAAGTGATATCCAGAAACTGGCTAAGTATGTCGCGCGACAAACCTTGCCCCGTTTCTCCAGACGCAAGGGAGAAACGCGTTTCTCCCCGGACCGACTCTTTATTAAATACGTTCCTTAAATTCGTGTAACAGTCATTTTATATTTTTTCAAATGGGATTAAGAAATTAAACATTAAATTTAATCTTTAGAATGCTTGTAATCAAAACAAGCATGTGGCGTGGCAGTGCATTTTTCTGTTTGTTTGTCTTTTGTCTCGTCGACATGTGTGGTGGTATTTATTTTAGCAGACACCTTTTAAAATCAGACAAAGAGATAACTCTCCCACGTTTCCAAAGTTTCATCTAATTTATAATTTTAACTTCTGATATGATTAATATTTTTTTTTATCTAGTTGCATTTTGTCGGTTCAAACACGAGACCTCTTGGGAAGTTCTAGGCTTTTAACCACTTGACCAATGCCCCAAAAAATACGATTAATAAGAAATACACAAAATCTGGGGAGAAACGCGTTTCTTCATCGCGTATGGAGAAACGGAACTTGGTTGTCGCGCGACATACTTAAACAACCTGGATATCCTTTCCAAAGCTTTCGGATATCCAGAAGCTTGAATATGGATATCCAGAAGCTTTGAAAAGAATATCCAGAAATCAAATATTTTTTCTGGATATCCTTTTCAAAGCTTCTGGATATCCATATTCAAGCTTCTGGATATCCAGAAGCTTTGGAAAGGATATCCAGAAAAAATATTTGGTTTCTGAATATCCTTTCCAAAGCTTCTGATATTCATATTCAAGCTTCTGGATATCCAGTTTTCAAAAGGATATCAGAATCGCATTTAAGTATGTCGCGCGACAAACATAGCCCCGTTTCTCCACACGCGACGGAGAAACGCGTTTCTCAGCAGACCGACTCTAAGAAATATTAGTATTAGTATAATAATAAGAAAGAAAATGAGTGCATGTGATATTGTAAATCTAAAAAGTAAAATAGTAGATATAATAAGTAACATGAAAAGTAAGGAAATTATTGTTAATATGATAAATGGGTCTCATTAATTATAAAAATAATATAAACTTGTCATTTTGAGGTGTCATAAAATTGAGGGAATGTTCAAAATGACAAATTGCTCTAAATCGAAAGAGACGAAGGGAGTACATAGTGGAAATATGGTAGGGTTAGTGTGGTGGTTGGAAAGAGGAATTAGAAGATAGATAGTGAATGGTGGGGGACGAATGGAGTTGTTACGATCATCTTTTTATTTGAAAGACATGAGGTAATATTTGGATTTAGTTTATAATTTTTTTTGTTTTAAATTTCATCATCAAACTATCTCACTTTTCGAAACATCATGACTCCATCCATATTGTCATTAAAATCCTAACCACGTTAGTTATCTCTTCTGGACCCGCGCCATCCCGCATTCCTATATTAAGGATAATATCAAGGATCCCCTTCCACGGCTATCTTCTTGGCTATTATGTATATTTTCTTAATATGTACTCCCTCCGATCCACAATAATATGTAAACTTTCTATTTTGGGCGTCCCACAATAATATCTAACTTTTCCAAAATGGAAAGGAATCTTTACTATTCCCTCCACTCATTCTCTCTCCTACATTATTTTAATACTCACATCACCATTATAATTTACTATTCTCTCCACTCATTCTCTCTCCTATTTATTTTCACACTCACAACACTTTCAATATAATATTTCCTCCTTAATCCCCGTGCAAAACCCAAAAGTCCATAAATCTATGGGACGGAGGGAGTATATGAGATCACGTATATCTCTAGATAGGGTTACAATCCTTAATGTATAGATTGACATAAATCTAATAAGAACTATCTTTGCTCATTCTCTATATGATATACAGAGCATCCTCGATTCAACCCTAATTTTTTCGCCTTCCCCCACCATGACCGCCACCACTTTCACCTCCCTCTCCAACCCGGTCGATCATAGTAATCCTATTTTACTCGTTAACCTGTCCAATGCAAACCCATTACCCCTACACCTATCTCACATGGGCATCCCAAATCACATCTCTTCTATTCGGCCTTGACCTCATCAAATTTGTGGACGACTCTGACCCTCAACCCCTGCCAAATTTGCGGCAGACAACAAAGAAACAAACAACCCTGCTCAGACCAACTGGAACAGGCAAGATCGCTTAATCTTTGGCTCCCTCGAGGAACCCACCCTTGATCCCATCGTGGCACCACTTGTTATTCAAGCCACAACTTCTCGTGAAGCTTGAAAAATCCTCAAAACAATATACGCCAACCCCTCCCATATCCACATCCTACAAGTCAAAGACACTCTTGAGACCCTCTCTAAATATATCCAATCCATCTCTAACTACATGCATGCCATTAAATCAACCAAAACCCGGAACCCTTCAAAGGTAAATGACAGTATTGCCGTATTGTGGGTAACATTATTGCCCAATGCCGCCAGTTTAAACGTGACTACCCTATTGTTACTTTTCCACCCCCTCCCACCTTTTCCCGCCTACCCTGTACCACTACACCCCAAGCCCACACAGTCGCTCCCTATCCCCACACCCTCAACATCCTGGCTCGTTAACAGCGAAGCTACCCACCATCTTACAAATGACCTCTATAACCTCTCCCTCCACAACCCCTATGACGGCAGTGACAATGTAGTCATCGGTGATGGCTCCTCAACTCATTCCCGACATCATAGATTATGACATCACTCTCTCCCTATTCTCTCTTTATTATGTAGACAATTTTCTTTAAAAATATCGTCCAGTTCTTCTTCTTGTAATTCATGCAATATTAATAAAAACCATAAGTTACCTTTTTCCATTTCCTCTCTCACCTCTACTGCTCCCATTGAAATTATATTTTCTGATGTGTGGATCTCTCCTATTTTTTCTCATGATAATTTCAAGGACTATGTTAATTTTGTTGATCACTTCACAAAATATATTTGGTTTTACCCCCTCAAACACAAATCAAATACTTTCTCAATATTTACCTATTTCAAAGCTCTTGTTGAAATGTTCTTCAATCGTCCCATTGTCCAACTCTTCTCTGACAATAGGGTGAATATCTCAAATTTACAATCTCCCTTTACGAGAAGGCATCTCCCGTCTCACATCTCCTCCACATACCCCAGAACATAGTATGCCGAACGTCGTCATCGTCATATTGTGGAAACGGGCCTCACCTTACTCACCCACACCAATCTTCCCTTTACATTATGGCCCTATGCCTATGCCTTTACCACTGCCACCTATCTCATTAATCGCATGCCCACTCACTCTCTTAATCATGCCTCTCTACCTCCGCTTTTTTAATTCCCCACCTAATTACCCCAAACTTCACAATTTTGGTTGCCTCTGATACCTCTGGTTTCGGCTCTACACCCCTCACAAACTTGCCCTATATTCCATCCCATGTATCTTTGTTGACTACTACCCTATCCAAAGTGCATAATATTGCCTAGACCTTACCACAAATCGTGTCTAGACCTCCCATCATGTAAAGTTTGTAGGATTTGATTTTCCTTACCCATCTCTGACTAAAAACCCACCCTCTCTGCTGCAACTCACCCCCTCCCAATGGTGCCCTATCTTTGTTGACTACTACCCTAATCCCAAACCTCCCCTCACAACCTTCTACAGAGCCTACCCCTTCCTCAAACTCCACTTCCAAGTTGATCGATGTACCCAAATGATGTGATCACACCAAGCGGCCCATACCAGCCAATCCAATCAACCTGCATGTTGTTGCTGCCTCTGATGTCGTCACACCAGAACCCACCCACACCGACCAACCCAATTAACCCTTCTCCTTCCAGAACCATAATCACCCGCCTTCCCAATAATATTGTGAAACTTAACCCTAAATATGCCAACCTACTCTCTTATCCCACCAGCTTACCCTCTACCACCAAACAAGCTCTCTCCATCCCTCTCATTGGACTGCTCTCAAACGCATCCTCCGCTATCTACATGGAACACTTCACTTGGGTATTCAACTTTTCAAGTCCACTCGTCACACCCTTTATGCCTTTTGTGATGCTGACTGTGCATGTGACAAGGACGACTACGTCTCCACCACTGGATTCTTAGTCTACCTTGGTCACAACCCTATTGCCTGGTCTTCAAAGAAGAAACGGTTTCTTGCTCGATCCTCCACTAAAGCATAATTTAAAGTCGTTGCTAATGCCATTGCCAAACTTCTATAACTTCGTAACACTACTAGAAACTGGCCAATTACCGACGAAAATTTATCGACGGATCGAGTCCGTCAGTAATACCGACAGACATTCAACAATTACCGACGGATATTAAATTTGCACTTGGCAGGAATTTTTTTATTAAATTTTCATTTTATTCCGTCGATAATGGTAAATGATCCGTCGGTAATACCGACGGACGGTTGTCCATCGATATTACCGATGGATACTGTCCGTTTGTAAATGTGTATATAAATTAAACCATACCGCCCTCCCATTCTTTTCCGCTTAAACAGAGAAAAATTTGTTTTGCGCGGTCGCTTTCCTCCGTTGTTACAAATCGGCTTCTTCTTTCAATTTCCCTGGTAATTTCCCCCCGTTGTTCCAAATCGGCTTCTTCATCTCTCACCTCCTTCGGTTAGTAATCTCTCTCTCACTCTCACTCTCTCGCTCTCTCGCTCTCTCTCTCTCTCTCTCTCTCTCTCTCTCTCTCTCTCTCTCGGTCTTCTCTCACTCTCTCTGACTGCATTCAAATGTGTAATGTTGTTTGTTTGTTTTATTGTGTAGGATATTCAAGCGATTCTTGCATTCAAATTTTTATCAATCGTAGTTAAGGTATAATTTTTAGGTTTTAGGGATTTGAAATCTTGTTAACTGATATAATTTATGCCTATTAATCTATTTAAAATAGGATTTTGGTTATTATATTATGTTTGTTGACAATTATCACTATCCAGTCGGAGTTTTTAATGTTTTATGTTTTCAACCTAGTGAATTACAGAGTAATTCATAAGCATTTTGAAGTTTGAACTCAGTTAATTTTGATTTTCATGCTTGATTGAAACTGTTAATTTGTACTATGGTTGAGAATACACTTGCTTAACATTGGACATACAAGATTAGAAACAGATTAGTTAAAAGTAAGTTGGATGTTGAGAGGAAAAGAGAGTTTGAAGGATACATTAGTGTCTCATTTGGTGTCTGCAGATGATTATATTTTTTTTTAGTGCTCGGCCATATTGTATGGGGTCCTTAAGGAGCTTGTTTATGAATTTTGCAGCTAACGATTAAATTCAACATCACTATAGATTATTAAGAGTGGGGAAGGTAATGGACATGAATTGTCCTTTCATCCTAGGAAATGATATATTTTACAACAAAGAATAAAATATTACTATATAAAATTATTCAAAATATTAATAATTTAAAAAATGTGATAGATGTATGTGTTAATTCATTATTGTAAAATTATGCATTTTACGGTAATGAATAAAAAATAATGTTACGACGTAACGTTGTGATGTTTGTGTGCAAAACAAAAGCTTATAAACCCGTTTAAGAATAGTTAACATATCATGTTGAGGTCAACATGTAGTCATTGATTCTTAAATTTTCCATGTGGACAGTCTTGAAATGTACGATTATATGATTTTGTAAATATCACCTTTGTCTATTAAAATTGCTTGAATAGTCGATAGTTGAAATATTTCGGTTGCATTCCTATTGTTCTCTAGGTGTATACTAGACATGGTTGATTACATACTGTCGATTCTAATCGATAGTGTTTGATTGATCAAGTCTACGTCGTGCACTTGGGGAACCATGGGGTTATGCTGCTGAAATTTCTTGATTTTCGATTATAAAGCAAGTAGACAAAGTGATATTTGCAATTCATATAATCGTGCATTTCGGGATGGGATAGAAGCCAATCCCAATTCTAAACCTAATTGAAGTGTCTTGTTGCTTTTAAGTTTGTAATTCAAATTTAAGGAATGGTAATGCTAATTACATCTAAACTGTTAATATATTATGAAATGCAGGAGTTAATTATATATTTTACAACAAAAAATTAAATATTAATATTTAAAATTATTCAAAATATTAATAATTTAAAAATGTGATAGATGTGTTTGTTAATTCATTATTGTAAAATTATGCATTTTACGGTAATGAATAAAAATTCATGTTACGACATAACGTTGTGATGTTTGTGTGCAACACAAAAGCTTAGAAACCCGTTTAGGAATCTTTAAGTTATCATGTTGAGGTCAACATGTAGTCATTGATTCTTAAATTGTCCGTGTGGACAATCTTGAAATGCACGATTATATGATTTTTGTAAATATCATCTTTGTCTATTAAAATTGCTTGAATAGTCGATAGTTGAGATAATTCGGTTGCATTCCTATTGTTCTCTAGGTGTATACTAGATATGGTTGATTACATACTGTCGATTCTAATCGATCGTGTTTGATTGACCAAGTCTACGTCGTGCACTTGGGGAACCATGGGGTTATGCTGCTGAAATTTCTTGATTTTCGATTATAAAGCAAGTAGACAAAGTGATATTTGCAATTCATATCGTGCATTTCGGGATGGGATAGAAGCCAACCCCAATTCTAAACCTAAATGAACTGTCTTGTTGCTTTTAAGTTTGTAATTCAAATTTAAGAAATGATAATGTTAATTACACCTAAACTGTTAATATATTATTAAATGCAGGAGTTAATTATATATTTTACAACAAAGAATTAAATATTAATATTTAAAATTATTCAAAATATTAATAATTTAAAAAATGTGATAGATGTGTGTGTTAATTCATTATTGTAAAATTATGCATTTTACGGTAATGAATAAAAAGTCATGTTACGATGTAACGTTGTGATGTTTGTGTGCAACACAAAAGCTTAGAAACCCGTTTAAGAATCTTTAACTTATCATGTTGAGGTCAACATGTAGTCATTGATTCTTAAATTGTCCGTGTGGACAATCTTGAAATGCACGATTATATGATTTTTGTAAATATCATCTTTGTCTATTAAAATTGCTTGAATAGTCGATAGTTGAGATAATTCGGTTGCATTCCTATTGTTCTCTAGGTGTATACTAGGCATGGTTGATTACATACTGTCGATTCTAATCGATAGTGTTTGATTGACCAAGTCTACGTCGTGCACTTGGAGAACCATGGGGTTATCTTCTTGAAATTTCTTGATTTTAGATTATAAAGTAAGTAGAAAAAGTGATATTTGCAATTCATATAATTGTGCATTTCGGGATGGGATAGAAGCCAATCCCAATTCTAAACCTAAATGAAGTGTCTTGTTGCTTTTAAGTTTGTAATTCAAATTTAGAGAATGGTAATGTTAATTACATCTAAACTTTTAATATATTATGAAATGCAGGAGTTAATTATGCCTGGAGAATATCGTAGTTGGATGGATAATCGTAGGAATCCCGGTAGAAGGAGTGTCTGACCTCAATTCTTAGAAGGTTTAGAAAATTTCGTGGAGTTTGCTAGAGCGCATCCCCAGTGCATACGTGATGATAAGATTAGGTTTCCTTTGCTTGGGATGGGTGCTGGATTGGACGGTGTTGCCCGGTAGCGGTAGGATGAAGCAAGGGCTGCTGCTGTCTTTTGTAGGCTTAGCGTCTTCTCGAACTTGGTCCCGGTGTTGACCATGGCACGGAGGTCGGGATAAAAGTGATGGCTAATCAGGGCTCTCAGAGACGGTTTGAGGCAGGAATGGAAGATGTCCATTTGCTCTTCTTCGGAAAGCGGATCCATTATCTCGCTTAGTTTCCAGTTCCACTTTTTGTAAAATTCACCCACAGGCTCGAGGTTAGGATGGGGAGGTGCAGCAGTTATCCTCAAGGAAAACGGACGGGTGGCCCAATCATAATCGTCGTCATTATATTTCTTTCCCCTCTCCATATCATCCAGCCTTTGCTTCAACAGCTCCCATTGCTTTGTTTCTATTTCCTTCTCACTGCTTGAGCGAGTGCTTCGTTGGGAGCTTCTGACTGACTTGTCTTTGGGGCGATCATTCACCCTACTATGCTCCGCTTCATGTCGGTGGCCATCACGTTTGGAGGGGGCCTTATCACGTCTTGGTTCCAGGTCTTGTGCGCCAAGTATCATCCTGTAGGGCTCTGGGGTCCTTGGCCTAGCAAATTCTCGATGCCGAGGACGAGGAGAGTCCGGACGACGAGGACGATGAGAATCTGAACGACGAGAACGAGGAGAATCTGGCCGACGAGCTCGAGGAGACGTGGGACGCCTAGGTGTCATGATGAGGCGAGCAGGAGATAGGCGCCTATTCAAGCTGAGTCTTGTCCTTAGGTCTTTGGAATTCACTTCTTCTTCCCTAGGAGTTATTTGGCTTCTCGGTGTCGACCACGGGATCCTTCGCTTACGGTTATGCCGAGGACGAGGAGAATCCCCGGGAGCCGGCATTGGTAGTTCGGCGGTCTTCGTGGGAGGAGCCTCGATGCTCTCCCCTGTTCCTTTCTCAAAGGTGGGCCCATTGATGGTACAATGAATGGAGACATGGAATGATCTCGGGTCCATTTGCAAAAGAGCGACTTGTGTTTCATACATCCTTTGCAAAGTCTCCATTTGTTTGTGTAACAAAGAGCGTCGGTCAACGGGTTGAGATCCTCTGCTTGACCAGGCGTCGGCATTCTTTGTTTTCTTCCTTCCCGCTTGCTTCCCACGAGCACGAGTAGGACGAGGAAGGTCATTGCCCTCTCCTCGGCATTTGCACGACCCATGGAACGAAGAGTCATGGCAAGGGGAGGAATGGCATCGATGCGAGGTAGAGGAGGAGGAGGAGGCGGTGGCTCCTCGGTTCCGGTGTTTCCCCATTCACTTGGGTGGGATCCTCGACCGTAACACTTGTGAATTGTCCGTCCATTATGAATCACAAACAGTTATTAAGTGCAAAATTTTCCAAAAATCACAATTTCACCGTAACCGAATTTATGGCTAAAATTAAGGCAAATTTTAACAAAAAACAAACGACCAATTGTGATTATTTCTAACGCAAAGAACTCGAAGCCAAAATTGGGATCAAACCGAACGTTAAAAATGCCTTTGACGGAATGGGCAAATTCGCCGAACTTGATGATTCCGGCGGTGTCAAGAATGAGCCAAGCGATCCGAAATTCCGTCCCAAGAAAGAACAAATTCGGCAAGAAAATAGGCTTTAAGCGAGCGTTTTCCTGGGCCAAACAATGGGTGTTTGAATCGACTTCCGGCAATGGAACCAATTGATGATGCCAAAATCGTCAAAATGTACCCAAATCCAAGCGTTGAATGCTCCGGCGATTGCAAGGCCTGGAAATAAGAGAAAACACGTAAACTAAGCCGGGGCGGATCCGGCTAAAGGCCCTCCGGCGTGAGAGTAAGTTCACGGTTGATATTATAGAAATCAAATTGACAGAGTTTCTTCAATGTAAAAAGTAACGTACCGAATAATGAGCCATGGGGCTTGTATTTATAGGAATGGATTGATAGAATCCATGTTGGAATGAACTTGTAAAGAGATAAGATATAATCCCCAAAGAATTATATCTGTTTAGGAGTCATTGTTTGACTTGAATTGATGTTGGTAATTGTAATCCTGATTGGATCACGACTGTGTAATCCTTGTTGCATAAGGACTGTCTGTTCTGCTAACCGGAACGCCGAGGAACACAAATGTTTTACCTTGGCCTTATCTAATAGACCGAGATAAATGATTCTGCTTCCTCGTTATTAGAGATTGGCCGGTACGGAGATATGCCGAGGTAAATGATTTTGTTTCCTCGTCATAGTGGTGAAATGCCGAGGTAAGAACTTTAGTTTCCTCGTCTCTTGCTGCATAACGGCCTAAACATGTAGACATAAGGCTGAGTTAAACGTTCCTCGTCATATAAGGAAGACCTTACTCGGCCCTGATACTTGGTTATTTAGATAATATTCATGGCCCAATTCAATTAGGCCCAGCTTGAGCAAACCCATATTCGTATCTCGGTTTATACTGTTCAATACCCTTCCTCTTCTTGGACTTGAATTGCGACACTAAAAACTTCTTGTTGCATAGTGTTGCTGGTTGATATATAAGCTACTCTATTATCACTCTAGTGGAGATACTTTGCCACTGATATATAGCCTCTTTTTAACATAGGTAAAAGAGTCCGGGTTAGTGGGTTAGTGGGTTAGTGAGCGTCAAACTTTATAACAGTTTAGCTAGTGACATCGAACTTTATAACAGTCTTTAGTCTCTTCTGACAGTCAACCATTTGATCGGTTTTGAGGAACTCCATCGTCAATTAATTTTGGCCAATCATTTCATCAAACTACATTGCAGTCGAATATCACATACACCACCCTGTCCAAATAAAACCTCTTGAAATTTGTACTTGTTGTGCAACGCAGCGGAAGCAATTGACAATAACAATATACAAAAACAATTGGAAATCGAAAGAAGGAGAGAAAGATTATATTTTGGGGTTATATATTATGTGCTATGTTACATACTAGGGTTACAACCTTAAATACTAAGAAACAAACCCTAGTCCGAACTATTAAAGAATGTCCAAATAAAAAAGCCCTCGAAGGACGTCAGACCCTTTTGCCAGGACATTGAGCCATCACATTCAAGGACATCGAGCCATCACATCCAACGGTACTCAATTGAATAAAAAATTGGTGTCTTTGTCTATACTTAATGGTGATAATATTCAAGTCAATACTCATTGTTGCTGTGAAGTCGTTCCAAATGAGTCAAAAATATCATCATAAAATTTTTACTTTCTCGTTCCGTCCGGTTTAATGTTTATAGTTTGATTTTGTATAGAGATTAAGAAAAAGTAAATGTTATAAATATAAAAAATAAGTTGAAAAGAGAAAGTTGATAAATAATATTAAAAAAATTGTTATTGTGAGGGTTACAAGTGAATCTAATTGTTTATTTTAAAAATAAAATAAACTAAATCATCAATATTCGATCATGTTCAAGGGTTAAATTTGGAGTAATTTTATTAATACTAATACAATTTTGGCAAAATAATTTACTTAAATGTTTAATTTTAAAGATTCAATATAAATTTGAATCAACCGAATCCATTTTCTCTTTGTATACTATTTCCTACTTTACCTTCTCTTTTATAAGTCATTTTTTATAATCATAACACTTATTTTATTATACACATTTCTTAATTTTGTTTAATATTCATTTTATATTTTTTCGAATGAGATTAAGAAATTAAACATTAAATTTAATCTTTCGAATGAGATTAAGAAATCAAATATTTTTTCCTCATTATCCTTTTCAAAGCCTTCCTGATATCCATATTCAATGTTCGATATCCGTGTTCGATTTAAAGTGATATCCGAAACCTAGTAAAGTATGTCGCGCGACAAACCTCGCCCGTTTCTCCAGACGCCTTGAGAAACGCGTTTCTCCCCGGACCGACTCTTTATTAAATACGTTCCTTAAATTCGTGTAACAGTCATTTTATATTTTTTCAAATGGGATTAAGAAATTAAACATTAAATTTAATCTTTAGAATGCTTGTAATCAAAACAAGCATGTGGCGTGGCAGTGCATTTTTCTGTTTGTTTGTCTTTTGTCTCGTCGACATGTGTGGTGGTATTTATTTTAGCAGACACCTTTTAAAATCAGACAAAGAGATAACTCTCCCACGTTTCCAAAGTTTCATCTAATTTATAATTTTAACTTCTGATATGATTAATATTTTTTTTTATCTAGTTGCATTTTGTCGGTTCAAACACGAGACCTCTTGGGAAGTTCTAGGCTTTTAACCACTTGACCAATGCCCCAAAAAATACGATTAATAAGAAATACACAAAATCTGGGGAGAAACGCGTTTCTTCATCGCGTATGGAGAAACGGGACTTAGTTTGTCGCGCGACATACTTAGCCACAACAACTGGATATCCTTTCCAAAGCTTCTGGATATCCAGAAGCTTGAATATGGATATCCAGAAGCTTTGAAAAGAATATCCAGAAATCAAATATTTTTTCTGGATATCCTTTTCAAAGCTTCTGGATATCCATATTCAAGCTTCTGGATATCCAGAAGCTTTGGAAAGGATATCCAGAAAAAATATTTGGTTTCTGAATATCCTTTCCAAAGCTTCTGATATTCATATTCAAGCTTCTGGATATCCAGAAGCTTTGAAAAGGATATCCAGAAACTGGCTAAGTATGTCGCGCGACAAACATAGCCCCGTTTCTCCACACGCGACGGAGAAACGCGTTTCTCAGCAGACCGACTCTAAGAAATATTAGTATTAGTATAATAATAAGAAAGAAAATGAGTGCATGTGGTATTGTAAATATAAAAAATAAAATAGTAGATATAATAAGTAACATGAATAGTAAGAAAATTGTTGTTGTTAATATGATAAATGGGTCTCATTAATTATAAAAATAATATAAATTTGTCATTTTGAGGTGTCATAAAATTGAAGGGATGTCCAAAATGACAAATTGCTCTAAGTCGAAGGAGACGAAGGGAGTAAGTGGTGGAAATATGGTAGGGTTAGTGTGGTGGTTGGAAAGAGGAATTAGAAGATAGATAGTGAATGGTGGGGGACGAATGGAGTTGTTACGATCATCTTTTTATTTGAAAGACATGAGGTAATATTTGGATTTAGTTTATAATTTTGTTGTTTTAAATTTCATCACCAAACTATCTCACTTTTCGAAACATCATGACTCCATCCATATTGTCATTAAAATCCTAACCACGTTAGTTATCTCTTCTGGACCCGCGCCATCCCGCATTCCTATATTAAGGATAATATCAAGGATCCCCTTCCACGGCTATCTTCTTGGCTATTATGTATATTTTCTTAATATGTACTCCCTCCGATCCACAATAATATGTAAACTTTCTATTTTGGGCGTCCCACAATAATATCTAACTTTTCCAAAATGGAAAGGAATCTTTACTATTCCCTCCACTCATTCTCTCTCCTACATTATTTTAATACTCACATCACCATTATAATTTACTATTCTCTCCACTCATTCTCTCTCCTATTTATTTTCACACTCACAACACTTTCAATATAATATTTCCTCCTTAATCCCCGTGCAAAACCCAAAAGTCCATAAATCTATGGGACGGAGGGAGTATATGAGATCACGTATATCTCTAGATAGGGTTACAATCCTTAATGTATAGATTGACATAAAGCTAATAAGAACTATCTTTGCTCATTCTCTATATGATATACATAGCATCCTCGATTCAACCCTAATTTTTTCGCCTTCCCCCACCATGACCGCCACCACTTTCACCTCCCTCTCCAGCCCGGTCGATCACAGTAATCCTATTTTACTGGTTAACCTGTCCCAATGCAAACCCATTACCCCTACACCTATCTCACATGGGCATCCCAAATCACATCTCTTCTATTCGGCCTTGACCTCATCAAATTTGTGGACGACTCTAACCCTCAACCCCTGCCAAATTTGCGGCAAACAACAAAGAAACAAACAACCCTGCTCAGACCACCTGGAACAGGCAAGATCGCTTAATCTTTGGCTCCCTCAGAGGAACCCTTGATTCCATCGTGGCACCACTTGTTATTCAAGCCACAACTTCTCGTGAAGCTTGAAAAATCCTCAAAACAATATACGCCAACCCCTCCCATATCCACATCCTACAAGTCAAAGACACTCTTGAGACCCTCTCTAAATATATCCAATCCATCTCTAACTACATGCATGCCATTAAATCAACCAAAACCCGGAACCCTTCAAAGGTAAATGACAGTATTGTCGTATTGTGGGTAACGTTATTGCCCAATGCCGCCAGTTCAAACGTGACTACCCTATTGTTACTTTTCCACCCCCTCCCACCTTCTCCCACCTACCCCGCACCACTACTCCCCAAGCCCACACAGTCGCTCCCTATCCCCATACCCTCAACATCCTGGCTCGTTAACAGCGAAGCTACCCACCATCTTACAAATGACCTCTATAACCTCTCCCTCCACAACCCCTATGACGGCAGTGACAATGTAGTCATCGGTGATGGCTCCTCAACTCATTCCCGGCATCATAGATTATGACATCACTCTCTCCCTATTCTCTCTTTATTATGTAGACAATTTTCTTTAAAAATATCATCCAATTCTTCTTCTTGTAATTCATGCAACATTAATAAAAACCATAAGTTACCTTTTTCCATTTCCTCTCTCACCTCTACTACTCCCATTGAAATTATATTTTCTGATGTGTGGATCTCTCCTATTTTTTCTCATGATAATTTAAAGGACTATGTTAATTTTGCTGATCACTTCACAAAATATATTTGGTTTTACCCCCTCAAACACAAATCAAATACTTTCTCAATATTTACCTATTTCAAAGCTCTTGTTGAAATGTTCTTCAATCGTCCCATTGTCCAACTCTTCTCTGACAATAGGGTGAATATCTCAAATTTACAATCTCCCTTTTACGAGAAGGCATCTCCCGTCTCACATCTCCTCTACATACCCCAGAACATAGTATGCCGAACGTCGTCATCGTCATATTGTGGAAACGGGCATCACCTTACTCACCCACACCAATCTTCCCCTTACTTTATAGCCCTATGCCTATACCTTTACCACTGCCACCTATCTCATTAATCGCATGCCCACTCACTCTCTTAATCATGCCTCCCTACCTCCACTTGTTTAATTCCCCACCTAATTACCCCAAACATCGCAGTTTTGGTTACCTCTGATACCTCTGGTTTCGGCTCTACACCCCTAAAAAACTTGCCCTATATTCCATCTCATGTATCTTTGTTGACTACTACCCTACCCAAAGTGCATACTATTGCCTAGACCTTACCACAAACCGTGTCTAGACCTCCCATCATGTAAAGTTTGTAGGATTTGATTTTCCTTACCCGTCTCTGACTAAAAACCTACCCTCTCTGCTGCAACTCACCCCCTCCCAATGGTGCCCTATCTTTGTTGACTACTACCCTAATCCCAAACCTCCCCCTCACAACCTTCTACAGAGCCTACCCCTTCCTCAAACTCCACTTCCAAGTTGACTGATGTACCCAGTGATGTGATCACACCAGCAGCCATACCAGCCAATCCAATCAACCTGCATGTTGTTGCTGCCTCTGATGTCGTCACACCAGAACCCACCCACACCGACCAACCCAATTAACCCTTCTCCTTCCAGAACCATAATCACCCGCCTTCCCAATAATATTGTGAAACTTAACCCTAAATATGCCAACCTACTCTCTTATCCCACCAGCTTACCCTCTACCACCAAACAAGCTCTCTCCATCCCTCTCATTGGACTGCTCTCAAACACCTCCTCCGCTATCTACATGGAACACTTCACTTGGGTATTCAACTTTTCAAGTCCACTCGTCACACCCTTCATGCCTTTTGTGATGCTGACTGTGCATGTGACAAGGACGACTATGTCTCCACCACTGGATTCTTAGTCTACCTTGGTCACAACCCTATTGCCTGGTCTTCAAAGAAGAAACAGTTTCTTGCTCGATCCTCCACTAAAGCATAATTTAAAGTCGTTGCTAATGCCATTGCCAAACTTCTATAACTTCGTAACACTACTAGAAACTGGCCAATTATCGACGAAAATTTATCGACGGATCGAGTTCGTCAGTAATACCGACAGACATTCAACAATTACCGACGGATATTAAATTTGCACTTTCCAGAAATTTTTTTATTAAATTTTCATTTTATTCCGTCGATAATGGTAAATGATCCGTCGGTAATACCGACGGACGGTTGTCCGTCGATATTACCGACGGATACTGTCCGTTTGTAAATGTGAATATAAATTAAACCATACCGCCCTCCCATTCTTTTCCGCTTAAACAGAGAAAAATTTGTTTTGCGCGGTCGCTTTCCTCCGTTGTTACAAATCGGCTTCTTCTTTCAATTTCCCTGGTAATTTCCCCCCGTTGTTCCAAATCGGCTTCTTCATCTCTCACCTCCTTCGGTTAGTAATCTCTCTCTCACTCTCACTCTCACTCGCTCCCTCTCTCTGTCTCTTGCTCTATCGCTCTCTCGCTCTCTCTCTCGGTCTCGCTCTTTCTCTCTCTCTCTCCGACTGCATTCAAATGTGTAATGTTGTTTGTTTGTTTTATTGTGTAGGATATTCAAGCGATTCTTGCATTCAGCTTATTGACTGTAGTTAAGGTATAATTTTTAGGTTTTAGGGATTTGAAATCTTGTTAACTGATATAATTTATGCCTATTAATCTATTTAAAATAGGATTTTGGTTATTATATTATGTTTGTTGACAATTATCACTATCCAGTCGGAGTTTTTAATGTTTTATGTTTTCAACCTAGTGAATTACAGAGTAATTCATAAGCATTTTGAAGTTTGAACTCAGTTAATTTTGATTTTCATGCTTGATTGAAACTGTTAATTTGTACTATGGTTGAGAATACACTTGCTTAACATTGGACATACAAGATTAGAAATAGATTAGTTAAAAGTAAGTTGGAGTTGAGAGGAAAAGAGAGTTTGAAGGATACGTTAGTGTCTCATTTGGTGTCTACAGATGATTATATTTTTTTTAGTGCTCGGCCATATTGTATGTGGTCCTTAAGGAGCTTGTTTATGAATTTTGCAGCTAACGATTAAATTCAACATCACTATAGATTATTAAGAGTGGGGAAGGTATAATGGACATGAATTGTCCTTTCATCCTAGGAAATGATATATTTTACAACAAAGAATAAAATATTAATATTTAAAATTATTCAAAATATTAATAATTTAAAAAATGTGATAGATGTATGTGTTAATTCATTATTATAAAATTATGCATTTTACGGTAATGAATAAAAAGTCATGTTACGACGTAACGTTGTGATGTTTGTGTGCAACACAAAAGCTTATAAAACCGTTTAAGAATAGTTAACTTATCATGTTGAGGTCAACATGTAGTCATTGATTCTTAAATTGTCCGTCTGGACAGTCTTGAAATGCACGATTATATGATTTTGTAAATATCATCTTTGTCTATTAAAATTGCTTGAATAGTCGATAGTTGAGATATTTCGGTTGCATTCCTATTGTTCTCTAGGTGTATACTAGACATGGTTGATTACATACTGTCGATTCTAATCGATAGTGTTTGATTGATCAAGTCTACGTCGTGCACTTGGGGAACCATGGGGTTATGCTGCTGAAATTTCTTGATTTTCGATTATAAAGCAAGTAGACAAAGTGATATTTGCAATTCATATAATCGTGCATTTCGGGATGGGATAGAAGCCAATCCCAATTCTAAACCTAATTGAAGTGTCTTGTTGCTTTTAAGTTTGTAATTCAAATTTAAGGAATGGTAATGCTAATTACATCTAAACTGTTAATATATTATGAAATGCAGGAGTTAATTATATATTTTACAACAAAAAATTAAATATTAATATTTAAAATTATTCAAAATATTAATAATTTAAAAATGTGATAGATGTGTTTGTTAATTCATTATTGTAAAATTATGCATTTTACGGTAATGAATAAAAATTCATGTTACGACATAACGTTGTGATGTTTGTGTGCAACACAAAAGCTTAGAAACCCGTTTAGGAATCTTTAAGTTATCATGTTGAGGTCAACATGTAGTCATTGATTCTTAAATTGTCCGTGTGGACAATCTTGAAATGCACGATTATATGATTTTTGTAAATATCATCTTTGTCTATTAAAATTGCTTGAATAGTCGATAGTTGAGATAATTCGGTTGCATTCCTATTGTTCTCTAGGTGTATACTAGATATGGTTGATTACATACTGTCGATTCTAATCGATCGTGTTTGATTGACCAAGTCTACGTCGTGCACTTGGGGAACCATGGGGTTATGCTGCTGAAATTTCTTGATTTTCGATTATAAAGCAAGTAGACAAAGTGATATTTGCAATTCATATCGTGCATTTCGGGATGGGATAGAAGCCAACCCCAATTCTAAACCTAAATGAACTGTCTTGTTGCTTTTAAGTTTGTAATTCAAATTTAAGAAATGATAATGTTAATTACACCTAAACTGTTAATATATTATTAAATGCAGGAGTTAATTATATATTTTACAACAAAGAATTAAATATTAATATTTAAAATTATTCAAAATATTAATAATTTAAAAAATGTGATAGATGTGTGTGTTAATTCATTATTGTAAAATTATGCATTTTACGGTAATGAATAAAAAGTCATGTTACGATGTAACGTTGTGATGTTTGTGTGCAACACAAAAGCTTAGAAACCCGTTTAAGAATCTTTAACTTATCATGTTGAGGTCAACATGTAGTCATTGATTCTTAAATTGTCCGTGTGGACAATCTTGAAATGCACGATTATATTATTTTTGTAAATATCATCTTTGTCTATTCAAATTGCTTGAATAGTCGATAGTTGAGATAATTCGGTTGCATTCCTATTGTTCTCTAGGTGTATACTAGGCATGGTTGATTACATACTGTCGATTCTAATCGATAGTGTTTGATTGACCAAGTCTACGTCGTGCACTTGGAGAACCATGGGGTTATGCTGCTGAAATTTCTTGATTTTAGATTATAAAGTAAGTAGAAAAAGTGATATTTGCAATTCATATAATTGTGCATTTCGGGATGGGATAGAAGCCAATCCCAATTCTAAACCTAAATGAAGTGTCTTGTTGCTTTTAAGTTTGTAATTCAAATTTAGAGAATGGTAATGTTAATTACATCTAAACTTTTAATATATTATGAAATGCAGGAGTTAATTATGCCTGGAGAATATCGTAGTTGGATGGATAATCGTAGGAATCCCGGTAGAAGGAGTGTCTGACCTCAATTCTTAGAAGGTTTAGAAAATTTCGTGGAGTTTGCTAGAGCGCATCCCCAGTGCATACGTGATGATAAGATTAGGTTTCCTTTGCTTGGGATGGGTGCTGGATTGGACGGTGTTGCCCGGTAGCGGTAGGATGAAGCAGGGGCTGCTGCTGTCTTTTGTAGGCTTAGCGTCTTCTCGAACTTGGTCCCGGTGTTGACCATGGCACGGAGGTCGGGATAAAAGTGATGGCTAATCAGGGCTCTCAGAGACGGTTTGAGGCAGGAATGGAAGATGTCCATTTGCTCTTCTTTGGAAAGCGGATCCATTATCTCGCTTAGTTTCCAGTTCCACTTTTTGTAAAATTCACCCACAGGCTCGTCATCCTTTTGTTCGGTGGCTTGCAGGTCGTGGCAGTTGGTTTCCCATTTGAGGTTGGCGCGGTACTTCTCCAGGAAGATTTCACTGATTTGATCCCAGGTGGAGCGATTTTCTGCCTTTACGTTGAGGAACCAACTTAGTGCCATAGATTTGAGGGAATGTAGGAAGTGATCCGCCATTTGTTGTGGGGTGGCCCCTTTGGCTCTAATTCCCAAGACGTAGGTGTTGATGTGGGTCTTTGGGCATTCTGTCCCATCGAACTTTTCCATTTTTGGCATCCTAAATTTTGGAGGGAGAGGAACCACCTGGCTCGGATCTGTGGGCATAAGGGCGTCCTTCCGAGATTGGCCAGTTTGCCTTGCATGTCCTTCATTTTTTAGACCAACCAATCCATGTGAGGGTTGGTAGGCAGGGGCAGGCTGCCGTTTTCTGGGATGGAAACTGAAGATAGAGGTGGATTGGCTGATGGGATCGCCATTCGAGAGTCTTGGGGAGGTAGTTAAGTGTATACCATCACGTACCCTTGGTTGTTGACATTAGAGTTGAGGGCGTGATTGCCCGAACCACCAAGGGGTGTGTTTGGGAACTGGGGAAATGTTTCATTAGCCCCAAGTGGCAGACCAGCGGGTGGTAGGTTTGAAATGTCAGGATATCCACTTGGGATGTTTGTCCCTGGTAAACATTGGGATTTCAGGTTAATACCGTAGTCCACGGGCCAACAGTTGGGGTGGAACTGAAGCCAACTCCTTTAGTGTTAAATGCACCAAAGGCTGACGTCTTCTCAACAGCAGCAGCAGGTCCTATGAGAAGGGTAAAGAAAGGAAGTTTAATTGTTATGAGCTCAAAAAGCCGACGATAGAACAATCGTTCATTTAAATATAACCAAAGCAAACATTTGTACTAACAATAAATAAGTTACTTCCCGGAAAGTGTATTCCTGTTGAGGTTGTTTGTAGGCCTGAAGTCAGATATACAAGCTAAACCATATTGTTAGGCCCAATTGATAGAAAAACAGGCTAGAGGGGTAAATAGCCTGATAAAACTCCTTTCTAAAACCTTTTGAAAATGGCCAAGTAACATATCAAAAGCTAAACCGATGTTAACCGGTTACGCAGCGGATAAAGTATTACCGGTTTACTCACACAAATAATCGGTTAAGAAAAAGGAGTTTCAAGTAAGTTAAAATATCATGCAAAATGTATTCCAATAAGAAAGGCAAAACAAGGCAGTAAGAATTCAAAGGGTTGTAACCAGTGATAGAGCTCAACCGGTTACAAGACAATATTAAATGAGCAAACACACAAGCAAAGGGACACAGTTATTTGGAGAGGTTCACAGTGTTAACGAACTGCTACGTCCTCTACCATGTTTGGTCAAAACTTGGATTTGTGAAAGTGTGCACAATTAATGTCACTAGTCTATTACAAGCTGCAAGCTTTAACCTACAATGAAGGTTGAAAACTGCCAAAAGGAAAGTGACACTAATAAATCGTGATACAAGTTTGATCAGGTGTTTTCAAGAGATGTGTCCACAAGTTGAACTGATTTTTCTTGGGTGTGTAGTGTGATCAATCAATGTGTTCCAGACATAGTCTTATCGAGAAACACTTACAGGAATTGATTGAGTGTCACTACAAGGAAAATCGATTTTAGCTACGGCAAATTCCGTAGCTAAAATGAAGATTCCGTAGCTAAATCGATTTTAGGTTTTAGGGATTTGAAATCTTGTTAACTGATATAATTTATGCCTATTAATCTATTTAAAATAGGATTTTGGTTATTATATTATGTTTGTTGACAATTATCACTATCCAGTCGGAGTTTTTAATGTTTTATGTTTTCAACCTAGTGAATTACAGAGTAATTCATAAGCATTTTGAAGTTTGAACTCAGTTAATTTTGATTTTCATGCTTGATTGAAACTGTTAATTTGTACTATGGTTGAGAATACACTTGCTTAACATTGGACATACAAGATTAGAAACAGATTAGTTAAAAGTAAGTTGGATGTTGAGAGGAAAAGAGAGTTTGAAGGATACATTAGTGTCTCATTTGGTGTCTGCAGATGATTATATTTTTTTTAGTGCTCGGCCATATTGTATGGGGTCCTTAAGGAGCTTGTTTATAAATTTTGCAGCTAACGATTAAATTCAACATCACTATAGATTATTAAGAGTGGGGAAGGTAATGGACATGAATTGTCCTTTCATTCTAGGAAATGATATATTTTACAACAAAGAATAAAATATTACTATATAAAATTATTCAAAATATTAATAATTTAAAAAATGTGATAGATGTATGTGTTAATTCATTATTGTAAAATTATGCATTTTACGGTAATGAATAAAAAATAATGTTACGACGTAACGTTGTGATGTTTGTGTGCAAAACAAAAGCTTATAAACCCGTTTAAGAATAGTTAACATATCATGTTGAGGTCAACATGTAGTCATTGATTCTTAAATTTTCCATGTGGACAGTCTTGAAATGTACGATTATATGATTTTGTAAATATCACCTTTGTCTATTAAAATTGCTTGAATAGTCGATAGTTGAAATATTTCGGTTGCATTCCTATTGTTCTCTAGGTGTATACTAGACATGGTTGATTACATACTGTCGATTCTAATCGATAGTGTTTGATTGATCAAGTCTACGTCGTGCACTTGGGGAACCATGGGGTTATGCTGCTGAAATTTCTTGATTTTCGATTATAAAGCAAGTAGACAAAGTGATATTTGCAATTCATATAATCGTGCATTTCGGGATGGGATAGAAGCCAATCCCAATTCTAAACCTAATTGAAGTGTCTTGTTGCTTTTAAGTTTGTAATTCAAATTTAAGGAATGGTAATGCTAATTACATCTAAACTGTTAATATATTATGAAATGCAGGAGTTAATTATATATTTTACAACAAAAAATTAAATATTAATATTTAAAATTATTCAAAATATTAATAATTTAAAAATGTGATAGATGTGTTTGTTAATTCATTATTGTAAAATTATGCATTTTACGGTAATGAATAAAAATTCATGTTACGACATAACGTTGTGATGTTTGTGTGCAACACAAAAGCTTAGAAACCCGTTTAGGAATCTTTAAGTTATCATGTTGAGGTCAACATGTAGTCATTGATTCTTAAATTGTCCGTGTGGACAATCTTGAAATGCACGATTATATGATTTTTGTAAATATCATCTTTGTCTATTAAAATTGCTTGAATAGTCGATAGTTGAGATAATTCGGTTGCATTCCTATTGTTCTCTAGGTGTATACTAGATATGGTTGATTACATACTGTCGATTCTAATCGATCGTGTTTGATTGACCAAGTCTACGTCGTGCACTTGGGGAACCATGGGGTTATGCTGCTGAAATTTCTTGATTTTCGATTATAAAGCAAGTAGACAAAGTGATATTTGCAATTCATATCGTGCATTTCGGGATGGGATAGAAGCCAACCCCAATTCTAAACCTAAATGAACTGTCTTGTTGCTTTTAAGTTTGTAATTCAAATTTAAGAAATGATAATGTTAATTACACCTAAACTGTTAATATATTATTAAATGCAGGAGTTAATTATATATTTTACAACAAAGAATTAAATATTAATATTTAAAATTATTCAAAATATTAATAATTTAAAAAATGTGATAGATGTGTGTGTTAATTCATTATTGTAAAATTATGCATTTTACGGTAATGAATAAAAAGTCATGTTACGATGTAACGTTGTGATGTTTGTGTGCAACACAAAAGCTTAGAAACCCGTTTAAGAATCTTTAACTTATCATGTTGAGGTCAACATGTAGTCATTGATTCTTAAATTGTCCGTGTGGACAATCTTGAAATGCACGATTATATGATTTTTGTAAATATCATCTTTGTCTATTAAAATTGCTTGAATAGTCGATAGTTGAGATAATTCGGTTGCATTCCTATTGTTCTCTAGGTGTATACTAGGCATGGTTGATTACATACTGTCGATTCTAATCGATAGTGTTTGATTGACCAAGTCTACGTCGTGCACTTGGAGAACCATGGGGTTATGCTGCCGAAATTTCTTGATTTTAGATTATAAAGTAAGTAGAAAAAGTGATATTTGCAATTCATATAATTGTGCATTTCGGGATGGGATAGAAGCCAATCCCAATTCTAAACCTAAATGAAGTGTCTTGTTGCTTTTAAGTTTGTAATTCAAATTTAGAGAATGGTAATGTTAACATCTAAACTTTTAATATATTATGAAATGCAGGAGTTAATTAGCCTGGAGAATATCGTAGTTGGATGGATAATCGTAGGAATCCCGGTAGAAGGAGTGTTTGACCTCAATTCTTAGAAGGTTTAGAACATTTCGTGGAGTTTGCTAGAGTGCATCCCCAGTGCATACGTGATGATATTAGGTTTCCTTTGCTTGGGACGGATGCCGAATTGGACGGTGTTGCCCGGTAGCGGTAGGATGAAGCAGGGTCTGCTGCTGTCTTTTGTAGGCTTAGCGTCTTCTCGAACTTGGTCCCGGCATTGACCATGGCATGGAGGTCGGGATAAAAGTGATGGCTAATCAGGGTTCTCAGAGACGGTTTGAGGCAGGAATGGAAGATGTCCATTTGCTTTTCTTTGGAAAGCGGATCCATTATCTCACTTAGTTTCGAGTTCCACTTTTTGTAAAATTTACCCACAGGCTCGTCATCCTTTTTTCGGTGGCTTGCAGGTCGTGGCGGTTAGTTTCCCATTCGAGGTTGGCGCAGTACTTCTCCAGGAAGATTTCGCTGATTTGATCCCAGGTGGAGCGATTTTCCACCTTTACGTTGAGGAACCAACTTAGTGCCATAGATTTGAGGGAATGTAGGAAGTGATCCGCCATTTGTTGTGGGGTGGCCCCTTTGGCTCACATTCCCAAGACGTAGGTGTCGATGTGGGTATTTGGGCATTTTGTCCCGTAGAACTTTTTTATTTCCGGTATCCTGAATTTTGGAGGGAGAGGAACCACCTGGCTCGGATCTGTGGCAATAAGGGCGTCCTTCTAAGAGTTGGCCAGTTTGCCTTGCATGTCCTTCATTTTTTAGACCAACCAATCCATGTGAGGGTCGGTAGGCAGGGGCAGGCTGCCGTTTTCTGGGATGGAAACTGAAGATAGAGGTGGATTGGCTGATGGGATCGCCATTCGAGAGTCTTGGGGAGGTAGTTAAGTGTATACCATCCCGTACCCTTGGTTGTTGACATTAGAGTTGAGGGCGTGATTGCCCGAACCACCAAGGGTTGTGTTTGGGAATTGGGGAAATGTTTCATTAGCCCCATGTGGCAGACCAGCGGGTGGTAGGTTTGAAATGTCAGGATATCCTCTTGGGATATTTGTCCCTGGTAAACATTGGGATTTCAGGTTATGGCTGCGAGGCTCGTATAGAGGCAAAGGATTGAATCCCGGGGGATACCGAGATACATTAGGATCTGGAGGAGCAGGCTCGTATGTGTGCTGGTGATATTGAGCTTGTGGCGCAGGGCCGGGAGATTGATTGTGCTGCGGTTGGCAGATCGGAGCTTCTTGACTGAGGCCTGAGTGAAGCTTTGAGTGGGAGCTACTTTGCATTGCCGGATTTTTGTAGCCTTGTGGAGGAGGGACCTGCTGATAGCTTTGGGAAACCGGAGGAGCAGGCATTTCTTCATCTTCTATGAGGACGAAGGTCCCGTCAGGTTGGGGAACGGCGATGGTTCTACGACGGCGCATGGTGTCTACGATCCAGGCTTGCTGTTCTTCTTGGCGCTTCTTGAGGGTTTCGAAGGCTCACAACACCTCTTCCATTGTCCGGAGGTTTCTCAGTGGCGGGATTCCGTTTCCCTCACTGTTATTTGTTGATCCTGCCATGGGGGAATAGCGGACTGTTTGAACCGCTGAATCGGAAGGGTTGTCGGACCTTGTAACTTCGATACTGAAAAGACGGCTCCCGGGTACTCTCAACCACTCTCGGTTCGCTAGAGGGGGTGAAGGGTAAGGCCTTTTTTGGATAAAGGGGGAAAGCTCATGTGACATGCAGTTTTATTTTGTTATTTATTGTTTTTTTTGTCGTTTTAATTTTACTTAAAACGTGTTTTATCTGAATCTTAGGTAGGTTGGAAAAGAGTGCTCTTATTTTTCCCAACTATGCTAGATCCCGGGTCAGTGGAGACCATTAGTGCGGCTATAAACCCCTCATTTTACACCTGTATTTCGACATCCCGGGGTGGACAGCCCCGGGCGAGGGTCCTATAGGGCAAGCGGTTTCCACCGGTCAAAAAGAAAAACCAAACCTAAGGACCAAGCCTGTCATGTTCGTTTTAATGCGTCGGCCATGTGAATAGTGAACCGAGTCGACACCTGAGTCAAGATCGGGTCGAGAGTTCGGCATGACCTCTCTTTACCTTACTTGCGCAAGGGATCTGTGACGTTAGGTTCTGGCTAGGTCATTTTGTCATGGATGACACATTAAAGGCTTGATGACATGGTGTCATGTGGGCATGGATGTATATCCGGGACGGAGCATTGTCTGGGTGTAGCTTTGGAAATCAAGATCGGGTCAAGATTTTAGCATGACCTTTCATCATCTTGCTTGTGCAAGGGATCTTGATTTCTCGGCTTTGACTCAGATAATGGCCGGCATGGGATATGTATCCAGGCTTTATGATACGGATTGGGTAAAAACCAACCGAGTCAGGATAGAGTGTTACGCAAGCGTGCATGGTTGGCACTGGCTAGGATGGGAAGTTTGGAATGATCCCGTGCGCGTCAGAGAGGCGTCAGGAAGACCAATCGAACTGCAACTGAGACCACTCCGGGTTTGGGGTTATAGTGTGCAGTGTACAGGATAATAGTGCGCGTAGTGTGTGGTCACTAATATTGGTCACCAATATTAGGAGACTCAAGTGGATTGGGACTCCTCCCAAGGAAGCTTTCAGAACCCTCTAGTCAGTAGAGACCCGGATTAGATGATATTTATTAAGAAAAGAGGTTGAAACGGAGAAGGAAAGTGATTCTGCACATCCTGCAGAGAGGTTGTCTCGCGCGAGACACGTATGTCCCGCGCGGGACAACTAGTCATTTGACCATTTTGTCCTCTTCAGTTATTCCGTTAGTCAGTTAGGTCCAAAACTAACGAGGTTAGTTAAAAACTTAAAGAAACATGACGAAACTGATATGCTTTCATCAAAACACAAAAGAGAGACAAAGAGTAGTGTAATCATGTAATTATTGGTTCAGAATGGGGTATCTACAAATGTACTGGTGTCTGCGGACAGAGCTTCGACGTGCCTCGGGAATGCTGTGTATATTCAGGCAGAGGTTCGGCGTGCCTCGGGATCGCTGGGTGGATTCGGGCAGAGGTTCGACATGCCTCGGGATTGTTGGTTGTACTCGGGCAGAGGTTCGGCGTGCCTCGAGATTGTTGGTTGTACTCGGGCAGAGGTTCGGCGTGCCTCGGGATTGTCCGGCAGGGCTTCGGGATGCTCCAGGATGCTTCGGAATGGCTCGGGATGGACCGGCAGGGCTTTGGGATGCTTCGGGAGTGCCTCGGGATGGCTCGGGGGCACCTCGGGGTGGCTTGGCAGGGCTTCGGAGCACCTCGGGTGTCACGACCCTAAACCTAGGCACTATTTTGGTCACACGTGGAGCACGTGGGGGTGGGGTGCATTGCATCTCATGTTAGACATTATATGATAATTGGATTGGTTATGTGCTTATTTTTATATTTTGATAATTTACGTGATTTTAGAATATTAATAAATTAATTTTAAAAATATAATGTCTAAATGGAATAAATAGGAATTGTGTAGTAAAGTGATAATATTTGAAATTTGTAAATGAAAAGTTATAAAAAGTGTTGAGGAGCTTGGGTGTAAATATAACTTTAAGGTGGTTGGTTGTAAGGAGTTAAAACTTGGAGGAGCTAGAGTGTAAAATTCGTTATATAAATCCTTTCTCTTGCCAGAAGGTTCATCATTCTTCCTCAGTTTCTTTCTTTCTCCCTACGTTCCATCCTAACCTAGGGTTACCTTCCAAAAATCACTATAAATCAACCGGCGATCCGTTCTTCATTTTGACTTCAAATAAACGATCAGGAAGTCGAGTGGAACAATTATAGCCGATCAAAGTCTTAATTATTTTTGAAATATTTTGGTAAGTTATTATGACTTCTTTCAATAATTGTTCATACCATGCTAAATGATGATATTATGTGATATAAATGAGTTTTAGAAATTTTGAATCATTTACTTGGCTTTTGGAAATGGAAAGAAAATGGGTTTTGGTTGAATACTTTGAGTTCATAGCGTGAGGGTTAGGATTGGAGGTGACAAAGTTGTTATAGCTGTGTTATATGGCTTGTGGGAAGCTCTATAATGAAGTTTGAATAGGTTAGTAAGGTTGAAGTATTGAGAGATGAGTAAAACATGGTGTTGTTTTGCCCTGGCTGAATGATGTTTAGCTTCATCATGGAATCTGGGGAAGGGCACGACTCGTGCCCTTGAGCACAAGTCGTTCCTTCCTTTAATCACTCATAGTACTAGTCGTGATAATCAAAACAGTCGTGCGGAATTGGGGCACGAGTCGTGACATTGGGCACGAGTCGTGCCCAGTGCTGGTCACTGCATATCAAATTCAAACCAAGTAAACCCTAATCTACCTAATCTATTCTTAACTCCTCTTTGACTATAACTCTAGTACAACATTAGGACTTTACAATGAAGTCTTAAATGGTTCAAAATGATATAGGGAAGGTCTTTAAATATAGCCTTGAAAATGGTTGGAAGGCCTTATGAAACTTTAACCAAAGTTGATAAAAACTTGGTAAATGGATATGGAACCTTTATAGAAGGTACTTAATATTGTGTAATGAATATGTAGGGCTTACTTGTTATTCATTGTGCCCATATTTGATTACATATTCATGGTTATTGGTTCATATAGTGCGCGAAATAGATGTTGCACTACTTCATTGGTTGGAACATGAGTATTAATACCATGTTGTTGGATTGTTGTTATTCAATAGTGTTTAAATATATGTTGCACTATTGTGATGATTTAACATGAGTGATATTACCATGTTATGTATTGATATCCCAAAGTGTGGATTTATTTTCAAGTATCTATTATGTGCTTGAATGTGTTTATATCAGCTGATCAGTGGGGGTATAATGGAATACGATCAATTATGAGAAATTGTTCCATAAGGTGATCAGATTACATTATACCTGTGACTATCCCCTTCTGTGGCCACAGACTGGGGTTGAATGTTTCTGTATCGAGCCAAAAGCCTTACAGATAGCTGCGGTTCTTATATGTTTCTTCGCATTAGGAGTCTTATAAGACGTGAATATGCCTAAGCAGTTCACAAATGAGTCGAGTTTATACTCCCGATGTTGTACGACTTATTGGTCAGACGGGAAAGGTAAAATGAGGTAACGTAATGTGTATATCGCTTTACCAATGTGATTATGAGCAATCTGTTTATGTGTTGCATATTATATGGCATATTGTTGCATCCATAATACCTTGCTGAGATTTATTCTCACCCCTTCTCCCTTTATTGTTTTTAGATCCCGCTGAGACAGGTGGACCAGACCGGTGAGGCCGGGAAAGAGTTTGGATCGTCTTTTGGGTTGTCAGGGTATGTGGTTTGGGAGTTGGGATTAGTTGTGGTTATATTCTTTTGGGGAGACTGTCATAAAACATTTTCAGTGGTGTTATGTTGTAATTAAATATAGAGTTGGTTCTCTTTCCAAGTGGCTTTTGTAAGCCTTTACAATTACAGTTTGTAACTAAACAGGTTATGTCTTTTTAAAGCTGGTTTATATATCACCTCCAAGTGGAGATGTTCATGTTGGTTTGTTAAAGGTTGTTTTACTTTTCAAGTTAAATAAAAGAAAATAAAAGATTTTTTTTAAATGGAGGTGAATTGGGATGCTCCAGCTCGGGGCATGAGTCTATAGGCCCGGGTCTGGGAGGGCCCCACAGTTGGTATCAGAGCATTGGTTTAGAAGTCAAGGGTAGAGGTCTAGTTTAAGAGGGAGTATGTGATATCTGACGACGAGTGTTTAATTCAGGGATTGGTGTAATGGCGAGAACTGGTGATGACCAGTAAAGGGATCAAGGAAATATGGGTGATAGGGGAGTCGGGGGAAACCAAAACGCAAAAATGATGAATATGCTTAGGGGTTTCCTACAAAATATGGTAGCTCAGGGTCAGGGTCAACAGCAACCTGAGGGAAGACAAGCACATGGGTTATAGAAGTTTGTCAAGATGGCTCCACCCAGCTACAATGAGGATCCAGATCCAGTGAAAGCAGAAAGATGGTTGGAAGCTATGAATAAAATTTTTGTGGCAATGGAAAGTTCTGACGAGGAGAAAGTTAGATGTGTTGTATTTAAACTGGAAGGTCCTACAGAGCACTGGTGACAGATACTTAAGGAGAGTTGGGAGCGGGACCATACGCCCCAAACTTGGGACAATTTCACCAGGAGATTCAAAGAACATTTTATTCCATTGATTACTCGGGACAAGAAAGAGGTTGAGTTTCTGAGGTTTGAGCAGGGGACGTTGACAGTGGCCCAGTACTCGGCGAAGTTCACAGAGTTAGCAAGGTATAGTCCTCATTTAGTACCAGAGGAGGAGAGGAGAGTCTACATATTTGTGAAGGGACTGAGATTGGAGCTTCGAAAACAACTGTTGACGCATGATTTCCCCAACTATCAAGCAGCAGTGAACATGGCATATATAATTGAAAATGATATTGAAGAACATTGGGGTAGACCTGAAGGTAGTGGAATCAAGCCCAAGTTTTCAGGCCAGGGTTCAGGCCAGAGTAGAGGACAACCAAAGCCTTCAACTCCAGGAGTGGTTAGAGGAGGAAATGTCACAGTTTCAACTCGTCATGTATCCAACTAGTTTGTGACTGTTTGCAACTTTTGTAAGAAGGTGGGACATTGTGAAGACAAATGTTGGAGCAAACAAGGGAAATGTATGAATTGTGGAGAAATGGGGCACTTCAGAAAAGATTGTCCTAGATTTCAACGGGGTCAAGCTGCGGGTGGCAGACAGCAGGGTGGCCAGCCAAAAGGTGGTGTGAAGAGGGATATTGAGGGAAAGCCTAAGGAGAGAGTGCAAGGTAGAGTGTTTGCCTTGGGTCGAGGCGAGGTAGATCCCACCGCGGTCATTAGAGGTATAGTACCTGTCTCAGGAGTCAGGGCCCGTATTCTTATAGACCCTAGGTCATCCCATTCTTATGTGGCATCTCATTTTACATTCACTTTGCACAAATTGCCTAAGTTGTTGCCTTATGTGCTAGAGGTCTCTACTCCCGTGGGAGAGTGCCTTGATCCTCTTTGATTTATCATGGTTGTGAGGTGATCATATGTAGGCATGTATTGCCAGTGGATTTGGTAGAGTTACCAATCTGAGATTTTGATGTCATTCTAGGCATGGATTGGTTGAGAAATTGTCATGCCTTAGTAGACTGTCGCGGGAAGCGAGTCTCTTTGTCTATGCCTGATGTGCCTGTGTTTATATTTGATGCGGATAAGTCTTTATTTGACATTCAAATTATATCTGCATTAAGGGCTAGAAAATTATTTTCAAAAGGGTGTGAGGGGTACTTGGCGTATGTGTTAGACTCTAGTAAGAAGTCTCCTGAGCTATCTCATGTCCCAGTTGTGAATGAGTTTATTGATGTATTTTCAACTGAGTATTCTATGCCTCCGGATAGAGAGGTGGAGTTCTGTATTGACTTATTGGCAGGTACCTCACAATTTCCAAAGAACCTTACAGAATGGCTCCAGCTGAGTTAAAAGAATTGAAAATTCAGTTGCAGGAATTGTTAGACAGGGGTTTCATTCGTCCAAGTGTTTCACCCTGAGGAGCACCAATTTTGTTTGTCAGGAAAAAGGATGGTACGTTGAGGTTATGTATTGATTATAGACTGTTGAATCAAGCTACTATCAAAAACAAATATCATCTTTCGCATATTGATGACCTGTTTGATCAGCTCCAAGGTTTCGTTATCTATTCCAAGCTTGACTTGCGTAGCGGATACCATCAGTTGAAAATCAGACCAGATGATATTTCTAAAACAACCTTCAGAACAAGGTACGGTCATTATGAATTTATTATTATGCCTTTTGGGTTGACCAATGCACCGGAAATATTTATGGACATGATGAACAGAATCTTCAAACCCTATCTTGACAGTTTTGTTGTGGTCTTTATTGATGACATTCTGGTATACTCAAAATCTCGGGAAGATCGTGAGAAGCACTTGCGAATTGTTTTATCTGTGCTTCGTGAGAAACATTTATTTGCAAAGTTCAGCAAATGTGAGTTTTGGCTCGAACATATTTCTTTCCTAGGTCATGTGGTGTCGAGTACGGGTATTGCTGTAGATCCTACAAAGATTGAGGCCGTAGTCAACTGGAAACAACCTTCTACAGTGACTGAGGTTCATAGTTTCCTTGGTTTAGCGGGGTATTATCGAAGATTTATTGAGGGATTTTCGAGAATTGCAACTCCGTTGACCAGATTGACTCGGAAGGATATACGATTTGTATGGGATGCTAAGTGTGAAGCTGGCTTTACTGAGTTGAAGAAGAGATTGACTTCAGCTCTGATCCTTACACTTCCAGATGGTTGCGAGAATTTTGTTATTTTCAGTGATGCCTCCAAAGAAGGATTGGGTTATGACCTTATGCAAAATGGGAAAGTGATTGCTTATGCCTCGAGGAAGTTATCACCAGCGGAGCAAAACTATCCTACTCACGACATGGAGTTGGCTGCTATTGTCTTTGCATTGCATAAGTGAAAGCACTATTTATATGGAGCAAAATTTGAGATATTCACTAATCACAAGAGCCTGAAATACCTGTTTACCCAGAAGGAATTGAACAACCGGCAGAGGCGTTGGTTTGAGCTATTGAAGGACTATGATTGTGTTATTTCCTATCATCCAGGGAAGGCTAACGTGGTGGTTGATGCTATTAGTCGTAAGGCTCATTTATCATCCTTGGTGTCCCGTGAATCGAGAGGTGAGATGTTATTTGCAAATGTCAGAGCCATTCCTACTCTATATGGAGATCTTAGGGAAGCTCAGCAAAGTGACAATGAATTGAATTTTTTTTTGGAGAAATTGCAAGATGGAAAGACTGGGGAGTTTGTGTTGAACAAAGATGGGATTTTAACATTTCGAGGCAGAATTTGTGTACCTTCTTCCCAGAGATTAAAAGGCAAGTGTTAGAGGAAGGCCACAAGTCCAGATTTGCTATTCATCCCGGAAGCACGAAGATGTATCTGGATTTGAAGAGAGGGTATTGGTGGCATGGAATGAAAAAGGAAATCGCGGAGTTTGTTTCAAAGTGCTTGACTTGCAAACAAATCAAAGCTGAACATCAAAGACCCACGGGATTACTTCAACCACTGGATATTCCAGAATGGAAATGGGAGGGCATCTCGATGGATTTTGTGACTGGATTATCTCCTACCTCGAAGAAGATGGATGTAATATGGGTGATAATGGACAGATTGACAATTTCTGCACATTTTCTACCAGTTTCAACCAAGTATTCATTGGAGAGATTGGCCCAGTTATATATTCACGAGATTGTGAGACTTCATGGAGTGCCTGTCAACATTGTTTCAGATAGGGATCCGAGATTTACCTCGCGGTTTTGGAGGGCTTTACATGAAGATTTGGGTTCCAAGTTGAGTTTTAGCATATCATTTCATCCTCAGACCGATGGGCAGACTGAGAGAACCATTCAGATTCTTGAGGACATGTTACAGGCGTGTGTGATGGATTTCCACTCATCTTGGGAAGATCATTTACCTTTGGTGGAATTTGCCTATAATAACAGCTACCAGTCCAGTATTGAGATGGCACCATATGAGGCATTGTAAGGAAGGAAATGTAGGTCTCCAATGCGTTGGGACGAGGTTGGTGAAGCTAGACTTTGGGGTCCAGACTTGGTTAGAGATTCAACTGAGAAGATTAAAGTGATTCGGGACAGATTGAAGACAGCCCAGAGTCGACAGAAGAGCTACGCCGACAACAGAAGACGGGAGTTATCATTTCAGGTTGGTGACTTGGTATTTTTGAAGATTTCACCAAGAATGGGAATTAAAAGGTTTGGCAACAAAGGGAAGTTGGCACCACGGTTTATTGGTCCATTTGAGGTGTTAGAGAAGGTGGGTGAATTAGCCTATAGGTTGGCTTTACCTCCATCTCTTTCTTCTCTCCATGATGTATTTCATGTCTCCATGTTGCGAAAGTATTGCTATGATCCTTCGCATGTCTTGAGTTTTCCACCCGAGGATGTGCAGGCAGATATGAGTTACGTGGAGGAACCATTGAGAATTTTGGAGTGGCAAGTCCAGGAATTGCGTACCAAGAGTATTCCTGTGGTGAAAATTTTGTGGAAAAATCACACCATTGAGGAAGCTACTTGGGAGTTGAAATCTGGAATGAGAAAGAAGTATCCTGGTTTATTTGATCATTCAGGTAAGTGAATTTCAAATTCGGGACAAATTTTCTTTAAGGGGGAGTGAGTGCCACGACCCTAAACCTATGCACTATTTTGATCACACGTGGAGCACGTGGGGGGTGGGGTGCATTGCATCTCATGTTAGGCATTATATGATAATTGGATTAGTTATGTGCTTATTTTTATATTTTGATAATTTACTTGATTTTAGAATAGTAATAAATTAATTTTAAAAATATAATGTCTAAATGGAATAAATAGGAATTGTGTAGTAAAGTGATAATATTTGAAATTTGTAAATGAAAAGTTATAAAAAGTGTTGAGGAGCTTGGGTGTAAATATAACTTTAAGGTGGTTGGTTGTAAGGAGTTAGAACTTGGAGGAGCTAGAGTGTAAAATTCGTTATATAAATCCTTTCTCTTGCCAGAAGGTTCATCATTCTTCCTCAGTTTCTTTCTTTCTCCCTACGTTCCATCCTAACCTAGGGTTACCTTCCAAAAATCACTATAAATCAACCGTCGATCCGTTCTTCGTTTTGACTTCAAATAAACGATCAGGAAGTCGAGTGGAACATTTATAGCCGATCAAAGTCTTTATTATTTTCGAAATATTTTGGTAAGTTATTATGACTTCTTTCAATAATTGTTCATACCATGCTAAATGATGATATTATGTGATATAAATGAGTTTTGGAAATTTTGGATCATTTACTTGGCTTTTGGAAATGGAAAGAAAATGGGTTTTGGTTGAATACTTTGAGTTCATGGCTTGAGGGTTAGGATTGGAGGTGACAAAGTTGTTATAGCTGTGTTATATGGCTTGTGGGAAGCTCTATAATGAAGTTTGAATAGGTTGGTAAGGTTGAAGTATAGGGAGATGAGTAAAACATGGTGTTGTTTTGCCTTGGCTGAATGATGTTTAGCTTCAGCATGGAATCTGGGGAAGGGCACGACTCGTGCCCTTGAGCACGAGTCGTTCCTTCCTTTAATCACTCGTAGTACTAGTCGTGATAATCAAAGCAGTCGTGCGGAATTGGGGCACGAGTCGTGACATGGGGCACGAGTTGTGCCCAGTGCTGGTCACTGTATATCAAATTTAAACCAAGTAAACCCTAATCTACCTAATCTATTCTTAACTCCTCTTTGACTATAAATCTAGTGCAACATTAGGACTTTACAATGATGTCTTAAATGGTTCAAAATGATATAGGGAAGGTCTTTAAATATAGCCTTGAAAATGGTTGGAAGGCCTTATGAAACTTTAACCAAAGTTTATAAAAACTTGGTAAATGGATATGAAACCTTTATAGAAGGTACTTAATATTGTGTAATGAATATGTAGGGCTTACTTGTTATTCATTGTGCCCATATTTGATTACATATTCATGGTTATTGGTTCATATAGTGCGCGAAATAGATGTTGCACTACTTCATTGGTTGGAACATGAGTATTAATACCATGTTGTTGGATTGTTGTTATTCAATAGTGTTTAAATATATGTTGCACTATTGTGATGATTTAACATGAGTGATATTACCACTTTATGTATTGATATCTCAAAGTGTGGATTTATTTTCAAGTATCTATTATGTGCTTGAATGTGTTTATATCAGTTGATCAGTGGGGGTATAATGGAATACGATCAATTATGAGAAATTGTTCCATAAGGTGATCAGATTATATTATACCTGTGACTATCCCCTTCAGTGGCCACAGATTGGGGTTGAATGCTTCTGTATCGAGCCAAAAACCTTACAGATAGCTGCGGTTCTTATATGTTTCTTCGCATTAGGAGTCTTATAAGATGTGAATATGCCTAAGCAGTTCACAAATGAGTGGAGTTTTTACTCTCGACGTTGTACGACTTATTGGTCAGAGGAGAAAGGTAAAATGAGGTAACGTAATGTGTTTACCGCTTTACCAATGTGATTATGAGCAACCTGTTTATGTGTTTCATATTATATGACATATTGTTGCATCCATAATAACTTGCTGAGATTTATTCTCACCCCTTCTCCCTTTATTGTTTTTAGATCCGGCTGAGACAGGTAGACCAGACCGGTGAGGCCGGGAAGGAGTTTGGATCGTCTTTTGGGTTGTCAGGGTATGTATCTGGATTGGGAGTTGGGATTAGTTGTGGTTGTATTCTTTTGGGGAGACTGTCATAAAACATTTTCAGTGGTGTTATGTTGTAATTAAATATGGGGTTGGTTCTCTTTCCAAGTGGCTTTTGTAAGCCTTTACAATTACAGTTTATAATTAAACAGGTTATGTCTTTTTAAAGCTGGTTTATATATCACTTCCAAGTGGAGATATTCATGTTGGTTTGTTAAAGGTTGTTTTACTTTTCAAGTTAAATAAAAGAAAAGAAAATGTTTTTTTTTAATGGAGGTGAATTGGGACGCTCCAGCTCGGGGCACAAGTCTATAGGTCCCGGGTCTGGGAGGGCCCCACATCGGGGGGACTCGGAAGGCCCCGGGAAGGATCGAAAAGGACCAGGATTGCCTCTGAAGGGCTGAGAGGGGAGCCTGAAGGCTGGGGGAGAGAGGAGAGAAGGGAGGAGTGAAGAAAATGAGAGGAGGAGCCCTCTATTTATAGGCTTGGAAAAATTGCAAACATGTCCGCGCTCTTTAAGGGGATTTTTTCCTTGATGTCTGGTTGCAAAAGTGTCCGCGCAGACACTTCTGCAGTTTGAACTTTTTTTCGTAATTTCCAAAAAGTCATTTTGTCTCGTTTTATCCCGGAAAGGTCCTGCCTTGGTTTGGTTGATGATTTTGGGTTTTTTGAAGGTTGCGGATCTTCGAGATCACGTTTGTGTGAGTCCGCAGTGTTTCCCGTGTGTCGGATGGGAAGCAATCCGGATTGAGGTACTTACACTTCCGGATCCTCCTTCCACGGTTATATCCTAGACTGTTGTTGTTATTTTGTTTCGTTATTTATAGGTAGATTAGTTAACTAAATTGATTATGTATTTCTTATTAATTTGTATACGGGATCATGTATATCTCTAGCTAGCTAGGGTTACAATTCTTGAGGTATAAATATGACATAAAGTGAATAAGAAACTATCTTTGCTCACTCTATTATAGACCTGGCAATTAAGTTGGGTTGGGTTGGCTTGAGTTGGGTTGGGTCGAGGCAAGTTAATATGAGTCACGGGTTGAAGCGGGTAACGGGTTGACACGAATATAACTTGTCTCAACCCGTTTAACATACGAGTTAAATGAGGCGGCCGATAAACATGTTGCTTTTCGTTTTTTCCCGTAGTTGTTGTTGTATGCGTATGCCTTGTTTCATCTGACATTGTGTTGTGTTGGCATGTTAAGTTAAAAATTATAACTTTGGACCACTCAACAAGCCCAAAAACTAGAAGTATGTGTATACAATAGTATTATTTTAAATGTAAAATGCATTAACTTATAAAAAAATATCTTTTTTTTCTTTTAAAGACAAAATTTGTTATAGAAAATGATCAATTTAGAACACGACTGAATATATCAATTAAATATTTATTTTCAAGATAATTCCCTTGTTTAAAAAGAGGCCACTATTTTACATGACTCATATAGCATTCACTACCATACAAAGACTCCACTAGAACAACTTTACAGGAGCATTAGGTGCTTTATGCTTAATTTATTCATAATCAATTGCCACCCAATAAAGCATCCACAAACTTTTACATGACTCATATAGCATTCACTACCTTACAAAGACTCGGCTCGGCCTGACACCATATTTTTATTTATTTTCAAGATAATTCCCTTGTTTAAAAGAGGCCACTGTTTCAATGGCAAAGTATCTGCGCAATAAAGTAGCTGATATATCAAACAACAGTATGCAACAACAACAAGATTTTATCTTTGTACCAATCCAAGAAGAACAAGGGTATTACGATTCCATTGCCAATGAATGGATCCAAGCCATTTCAGGTCATGAATCGATAAATACCCACACTAGTAGAGAACGTCGAATCGAGAAAGTTCCACCACTGCTCTTGCGAAGCGAAAAGACGAGCAAAAGAGATTATTACGAGCCCTTCGTGGTAGCACTTGGTCCGTACTACCACGAAGTGGCTGAACTCCAAGAAGGGGAGAGGGCCAAAGTTATGACCCTTCAACTATATGTATCTAGCACGGGAAAGGGTGTAATTCATTTCTCAGAAAAGGTTCGTGAGGTGCTTGGGGAGGCTAGAAAGTGTTATATTGAAGGTTCAACTGAGAAATATGATGATGCAATTTTTTCTAAAATGATGCTTCTTGATGGTTGCTTTGTTTTGTACTTCATTGAATGTTTAACTCATAGGAGGACGAAAGCGATGTTGTTTAATGAGATGTTGGGAGCTGCTGGATTTGCGCATATTGTTCGCGACATTTTGTTACTTGAGAATCAACTTCCTTTTGTTGTTCTTAAGGTGTTGATGAGATTGAAATTTGATGATGGGGGCGAAGCGATGCTCAAGACTTTCTTTAATTACTTGAATTTCGGAGAGTTGTTTCTTAGAGGGCAATCCGTACTACCCGATGAAGATATGAAGCAACCTCTTCATCTTCTTGAAATTTATCGCGCATCTTTTTTGTCAATGTCTAGTTCTGGTTCTGGTTCTGGTTCTGGTTCTGGTCCCGGTTCTGGTTCTGTTTCTGCTTCTCGTACAGCTTCGATAGGTAGACCACTTCATGATGTCAAGTGGGACGAAATGAAGAAAAACTACGATAGACACGACGAGCTTAACTACATGAAGAAGAATCGATCATTTCCATCGGTCACTGAGCTCAAAGCGAAGGGAATTCGCTTTGTCCCAACTGAGAACGAGTCTTCGACAGACATCAAATTCTATTCCAATTTCTTTTACGGGCAACTCGAACTTCCCAGGAGGGTTTTTACAATAAATAGCAAGGCAATTCTCTTGAACATGATAGCCTACGAAATGAGCCCACGAAACCCTAATGACTTTCGGGTGGCTACTTATATCAAATTCATGAAGTCCCTCGTTGTTCATCGTGATGATGTGAAGGAATTGCGTTTAAAGCGGATACTTGTTCATAGTCTTCGCGGGGACGAAGATGTGGCCAAGATGTTTGAGGAGATAGATGCGCCGGCCATCAACGTGTTCATGTTTAACAGATTGAAGAGGAAGATTGATAAGCATTGCCATAGCTTAACAAAGACATGGCTTGGAGAGCTTAATTCACTTTACTTTACTAGTCCTTGGAGAACTGTTGCTTTGTTTGGGGCTGCTTCTCTTCTTTTCTTGAGTTTTCTTCAGACTTTCTTTACTATTGATCCTCTTCCTGACAAGTCCTTGGAAAGAATTATCAACATTCTTATGAATAGTACAATTATTAAGTAGCAAAAATTGTTCAAAATATTTCTATGTATGTATTGATGATGATTTCCCCTCCCTCTGATTCTGTGTTTCGTGATTGTTTTTTATTAATGGACTTTTCTTTTTATTAAAGAATGCCGTAAGCTATTACAGACACTTGTAAGTGTCTTTGGTTCAATTCGAATCCCTAACCTTTTATTTTATATAGAATGAGATATCGAATGCCGTTTGAATTAGTTTGGCTCGAGATTGTTTTTTAGCAGATTGAACTGAGCATACGCCCAATGATAGTTGAGAAATAAAATTTAGTGAACTGTTAAATCACGTCATTTTGTTAACTTGATTTGACTAAAATATAGGGTACATAGAGAGGGTCAATATTTAGGTAATAAAATAATCGAGAATTTTGTTGTGATTACGAGAAGTAAAGTAGGAGAGTGAAAGTGAATATGGAGTTTTTATTGTAAAAATGACAAATGAATCCAACGGTTTAGTTTAGGTAATAAAATAACTGAGAATTTTAAACTGAAATAAATGAAAAAGAAAAGTTAGAACCTAAAAATAAAACCGGGACGGAAGAAAAAGTAATTGAAATTATTGGATAACAATTAAAAAGTTATGGTATGCACAAAGCACCCCTCTCTCTCTCACGCACGCCTGACACGGATGACGTTGCTTTATTTTACCTTACCTTTACCTTTTACCTGCTTTCTTTCTCTTCTTTTCTCTCTCTTCCTTTTTTTTTCTCTTAAATTTTTAAAATGCAATATTTCAAAATTTAAAAGTCAAAAAAATTATCTGAAATCACTGTTTTAATCCCATCGTCAAGACGAATCAAACAAGTTTACTCATCATATATTTCAAAATTTATAAATAAAATAAAATTATTTTTCAACAAATTCTTTCATTTTAATTTAAAACTATGAAATGTACTTGCTTGAAGATAAATGTCTCAACTGTAATGGTGTCTTAAGCTGATCGTTTTCTTGATTTAGTTTCATTTTAATTTAGAGGCCTGATTGCTACAGATAAATGAATGACACAAAAATAACACTCATAACTATAACTGAGAAATTGACTTCACAGTTGTGCACAAACAATTATCAACAACTAATAAATAACGGGTAAACCAAACATACTAAGTACCAAATTAATTGTGAAATAGACCTCACAGTTGTTCTATAAAAGAATGACATAAAAACAGTGAAATCAATCACACAGTTATGCACAATAACTGAGAAAGTGACCTTAACACTCATAACTATAACTGAGAAATTGACCTCACAGTTGTGCACAAACATAATTCTCAGCTTGAAAATGTGCAAATCATTACACAGTTATGCACAATAACTGTGAAAATCATTACACAGTTATTTACATCAAACCCAACAACCGTGAAACTTGTTCTACAGTTGTCCTAAAGGAATGACATAAAAATAACCGTGAAATGGAATTCACAGTTATGCACAATAACTGTGAAAATCATTACACAGTTATTTACATCAAACCCAACAACCGTGAAACTTGTTCTAAAGTTGTCCTAAAGGAATGACACAAAAATAATACTCATAACCATAACTGAGAAATTGACCTCACAGTTGTGCACAATCATAAAAAATAACTGTGAAATGGAATTCACAGTTATGCACAATGACCGTGAAAATCATTACACATTTATTTACATCAAACCCAACAACCGTGAAACTTGTTCTACAGTTGTCCTAAAGGAATGACACAAAAATAACACTCATAACCATAACTGAGAAATTGACCTCATAGTTGTGCACAAACAATCATTTCACATTCATAATAAATAACTGTGAAACTAACCTCACAGTTTTAGAAGTGTGAAAAACATTTCACAGTTATTCACATCACAACCAATAACTGTGTAATAGACCTCACTGTTGTTCTATAAAAGAATGATATAAAAACATTGAAATTTATCGCACAGTTATGCACAATAACTGAGAAATTGACCTAAACAATCATAACTACTGAGAAATTGACCTCACACTTCACCGAAGGATATTAACAAAGTCAACCCCAATAAAGGCCAAATTGAGTTCCAAAAATTAAGTCCTCTTTCTCCTCACCGGCCGTGTCTCAAAGACCTCCCGATGAAGCCGGCCGCTATGACTCCACCACCGCCTCCTCCAACAATTATTACCTCGGAAAACACAGGCGGGAGTGACATAGGAGAAGGAAGACTGGTATAATGAAACTATCCTAACTGAAGTTCAAAACCAAGACAACTAAAGAATCAGTTCAAACCCCACTCTAACCTAACAACCGTGAAGACTGAAATGAGTAATTATAACCTAATCTCGAAACAAGTCAGTTTTTAAACAAGATGGTATGCAACTTAAACTGCATTCAGAATTGCTATACGGGTTACATAGAAGTTAAGCCAAGACCGAAGTTGGTTGATAAGCCTAAGCACGATGAATAGCAACTATGTCATGAGTTACGTCACAAATTTTCAAAAAAGAATAAATCTACTATCACTCTGTGTGGGAATATCAGAAGCAATCTTGAACTAAAAGTGGGCACGTCGGGGTAGAAAAAAATCCTGAACAAGTTACGAGTGCTCACCATCAGTAATTATTTAATTATCAGTCGTTAATGTCGTACAGCCATATATTAGATGTGCGTTTATGGAGGTGATTTTAATTCAGTCCCCGGAGATAAGGTTTGCTAGAAACTCTGTGTTTTCTGTTTACATTATTGTGTGTTGCGTGTACATGTATTTAATTATCAGTCGTTAATGTCGTACAACCATATATTAGATGTGTGTTTATGGCGGTCCAACCATTGTCCCCTTTCCATATGTATCTTGGAATACCAGAGAAAAAAACATTAGGGCCGACACGACAGACTAAGAATTGGTGCCACCCGTGATTTAGCATTGCTCATAAATTATTCAACTCTCTTTAGGAAGACTGCACTTGCAATTATGATAAAGTGACCATTTCTTAGTATATATATGGCGTAAGAATCAATGATGATGATAGTAACATAGTAAAAGTTTGAGTACTTATATGATTGTTGTGTTTCAGGTATATCAGTACCTTATATCAGGCAGTTCCTCGTGTTCAGAAGACGCACACGCACCTATTCCATTGGCTAGTGTTTATGCTTATACAAGAGGAGAACCAAAATTTACAAACTGCGCCCCGGGTTTCACTACTCTTGATTATATATTCTTCGATCCATCTGGAGAAAACATTAAACCAGTTGGGTTCCTTGAACTTCCAGAGACGGAATCACCTGATGTTAAAGGTGGATTATCAAATTATTTTCATCCAAGTGATCATCTGCCAATTGGTGCCCAGTTCTTAGTAGTTTAAGTCAAGAAAATATACAAGAATGTGAGTCAAGGATCCAACATTTTAATTTGCACAATCTGGCAGTATTAGTTGTTGGTTGATTTATTATGGTTGATGCCCAAATACAAACTAAAGAATGGATTAACCAACAAACTACAATTTGCTAATACAAACTACAAGAAACCCATATGAAGGAATTAACTTTAAAAAAAAAACCAAATCACACAATTCAGCAACAACCATAGATGTAAAATTCAAGAATGGATTAACCAACAAACTAAAAAAATCGCAGCATACCTCGAAATCAAGCAAACCTGATCAAATTTGAATCTTCACAACTTAACAAGCTCCCGATCCTTAATTTCTGACCATAATCAATTGCGACCATCATCAATTGCGAAGAATTAGGGAAGAATATTGGGGGAAGAATTAGGGAAGAATATTGGGGGAACACATTTCCGTCACCCCATCTCCTCCTCATCACCACCGCCATTCTCTGCCTCTGCTTCTTCTCCCCACCCGTTCGTTCTCATGACGATTCCCCCTACCTACTCCGTAATTTCATTTCTTTTGCTTCTGCTGCTGGTGTTGTTATCGGAGTTATTGAAAGCGAAGCCGGTGAATCCAGAAACTTCGCGAAGAAGAGAAGCGCGAGGCTGAGGCCAAAGCCCTGCGGCAAAGGCAACAACAAAATCGACCTAATTCCGATAAGAATTTGTCTTCGAATAGCAATTCAAACTCAGATATTCTCAATCGAAGCCCGATGACGCCTCTTCTTCATAGATTCATAGAGAGGCGATTGCCAGAGAGAAGATGAGATAAGACTACGCATAGAGAGAGAAAGAGAGAAAGAGAGAAAGAGAAATGCCAATTTGCGCATAGAGAGAGAAAGAGAGAGAGAAAAAGGAGAGCAGTTTCGGGTTATGAAATATTTTAAATGGACTCGGGGTTTATTGGTAAAATGAATATCAACTTATGGACCCTAAGGTAAAATATGAAATGTAGTGTTTTTTTTTATAAATTCCACCTTCTAATAAGGGTTTATTGGTAAAAATCCCATATAATAAACCCAATAATCATATTACCCAATCCCACTTATTAAATAGAAACTCAAACCCACATTTATCACACTCCACCCTCTATATATATATATAGATAAGATTATTATTATTATATTAAATAACCCTATATAATTTACAAATACACAATGATTTTGTTTATACATATTCAACACAATTCAAACTCATCATTCTATACCGCATCACTTTAATTATATTTTATATTATTTATTTTTTTATTAGTAAAATTATTATTATTATGATTATTATTATCATTTATAATTAAAAAAATACTTCACACTTAATTAATTTTCACTAAAAAGAAATTGAAAAATTAGCAAAGGATAATTAAGAAATTTATATTTAAAAAAGAGGATTTTTTTTTCTGTGTCCAAATCAAATGATGAATTTTGGTGTAAATATTTTTTTTAAAATAATTTAGTATAAAATAATTGAGGTCAAAGAAATGGGATAACCCCAATTTTTTGAGACAGATAGAAAAATCGACACATTTATAATACTTTATTTACTATGCTGCCAATATTTAAAAAAAAATTAAATAAATTATTTTATGTATCAAACTAAAATAAACTCAATAACCATATTACTCCATACCACTTATTAAATAGAAACCTAAATCCACATTCATCACGCTCCACCCTATATATATAGATATAAATTATTATTATATTAAATAACAATATATACTTTATAAATACACAATGATTTTGTTTATACATATTCAACACCATTTCAACTCATCATCCTATAACCCATCACTTTTATTTTATCTTATTTTATATTATTAATTTTTTTTATTAGTGAAATTATTATTATCATTTATAATAAAAAAAGAAAGATCAAATGAAAGAAGTCTTTATTTAGAGAGAAAAAAAAAAAGACAAAAATTGAACTAAAATAAATCAAAAACTCAATTCGTTTATAAATTATGGAATACATCCTTAAAGACTACATTGTCAATACAACTGTCGAAAGAGAAAGAAAGATCATCATTACATATCAATATCTTTGGACCATCGGGATTGTGAACAGTTATCAAAAAATATAATTGAGAATGTCAAAAGACATACTCCCTCCGTCCCAGAGCTTAATTCACAAACACTGTTTGCACGGGTTTTTAGGAGGGAGTATTATATTGAAAATGTTGTGAGTGTGAAAATAAAATAGGAGAGAGAATGAGTGGAGGGAATAGTAAATTATAATGGTGTTGTGAGTATTAAAATAATGTAGGAGAGAGAATGAGTGGAGGGAATAGTAAAGATTCCTTTCCATTTTAGGTAAGTTTTAAATGTGTGAAGTAAGTTTTGGGACGCCCAAAAGGGAAAGTGTGAAGATTGTTCTGGGACGGAGGGAGTACTTCCTAAGTCCCAATCTAAATGTCCCAACTTTTCTTTTTGGGCATCCCATTTAAAATTCTCAACCCAAAAAAAGAAAGTTTTTTTTACTATTCCACCCACTCACTCTCTCCTACTTTACTTTTACACTCACAACATTATCTCTCTTAACTATTCCTCCCACTCATTCTCTCTCCTATTTAATTTTTCATACTCACAACATTTAAATTTTTTCTCTTTCTTACATCACTTTCCTTAATTCCCGCGCCGAACTCATTTTGAGACATTTAGATTGGGACGGAGGGAGTAATATCTATTAAAAAAAAAAAAAAAGAACAACAAAGGATAAATATCTACTTGGCTTTTAGTAATAGCATAGCATAAAAGGATAAATATCTACCTTGACTTTATAACCATATTACCCTTCCATCTCATTATTTTATACCGCATCACTTTTATTTTATTTTATATTCTTTATTTTTATAATTAGTAAAATTATTATTATTATCATTATCATTTATAATAAAAAAAATCCTTGACTCTTAATTAATTTTAAATAAAAACAAATTGAAAAATTAAAAAGGAAAAAGGAAAAGTAACAAAGGAAAATTAAGAAATTTATATTTAAAAAATGGATTTTTTTCTGTGTCCAAATCAAATGAAAATAGTCTCTATTTAAAGAGAAAAAAAATTAAGAATTTTGGTGTAATTTTTTTTAAAAAAAAATTAATTTATTTTAAAATAACTTAGGTAAAAGAAATGGGTGAAAAAAAAAAAAACCAAATCCAAGCAGCCAATAGGAGAATGCCAAGTGTCCAACCAAAAAAAAAAAAAAAAAAAAAAAAAGAACAAAATGCATCATAGTTCCATGATTTCACTTCCAATATGAAATTAAGCCTGTTTTTAAAGAAGAGTTGTTGTGAATTATGCAATTTATTGATTATGCCTAATAACCAATTTATGTCAATAATTTTATATTACTAAGTGAAAAATGTGGCAAACTTTCATCAGTTGAAAATATAAAATTAGCAAAATAAATAAAAACAATGAAAACAACATTTCCATTGAACTTACTTATTAAACATGGAATATATATATATATATATATATATATATATATATATATATATATATATATATATATATATATATATATATATATATATATATATATATATATATATATATATATATATATATTGTTTGAAAAATAGGGTGTATTTAAAAAATAGCTTTGAAAAAGAAACGGGACGGAAAAATTATATTTCAAAAATAAGTCGAGGCAAGAGTTTGACTCTTTCTCCGTAAGACAATATTGCCCCGTATACGAGTGCTCACGGTCTACGGCAATTGTCTCCAAGATACAACGACTTTCGGAATTTCGGATTGCAAAGACAACAACTCACGAAACTATCGGGCGAACTACGAATACTCGGGATTTTCTTGGACTCGAAAAGCAAGACTTCGAATGCTAGGATGCTTTAGAGAATAGAATGCTTGAATGATTTTGGATGGGAATGAAATGAGGAGGAGGGGGCTATTTATAGTTATTGAAGAGATGGGGTGTCTATTGGGAATAGACACAAATTGCACCCGATTAAATGCGGGACCGTTGGATCTAAGCGAGTGGATGGAGGAGATCTGTTGGGTCGGCCCAGCGGCCTTGACCCGCCTCTTCTAAGAGACATGGGTCGCCCCATTGCCTTTTCTCCAACCATCACGACCCAACCCAAAGCGGATCGGTGCCATCCCTTCGTCGAACATCCGCGCCTTGGCCCAATTGTCACAGCTGGCCACGGGCGGCCCAAACCAAGCCACCCTCCGGCCTCGCCCAATCCCAAGCATCCGCCGGTCCGCGCCCATTTGAGCGAGCCGAATTCCATCAAAAGTTTAAGGCTCCTCGGCTCCCGGCGACCGTGCGAAGTGCAAAGTGCGCCCTAAACCGCCCATTCCGCCCTTCGCGCTTCGCGGAGTTGTGGGTCCATTTTTGAGCTAGAACAAAACTAGCTCGATAGCCCACTTGGATGCATGGTTGGCCCCGATGGTTCAACTAGGTTGGCCCAAGGAGATTAACTTGATGTCTCCTTCCTTGGATGCTCACATTAATAAAGTGAAGTAACTTCCCTTTTCCTAGCAATGTGGGATATGGTTCTTCCATTCCAACTTCTCTTCAAATAACCACATTAAGTTGCTCACTTTAACCATTAATTTCTCATTCACCCGAAATTGGTTTTGAGAAAATAAATATATCATTTTAATCTATACTAAATGTAGATTAATTATTTGCAACTTATTTCTATTTTTTACAAAATAGAAACTTCTAGAAACTTGGTCAAATATTGGTCAAACACCAATAAAACTACCAATTTCTAACAATCCCCCACATGAATGAAATTAATGCATGAATGCAGACTTTCAAGAAAAATCCCAGACCTGTTACCGCATCGGGGTAGGTAGCTTCGGCTTTGAACCATCCCTAGTAAGATGCTTTATCGGATTTACTTGCCGCTCGGTGAACGCGATGTCTTGGGCGATCGGCGTTTTGTGTAAACCAAGACAATAACATTTACACGATAACAATTACGATATCTTTCGTTCTCACGTTGTGTCAATTCGGCCTGGACCATATCTTGGATTCATAAGTGTTTTCTATCGAAGCGGCCAAACTTCTTCACTTATATAGGTGATCTCCTATAAGGAGTATCCTGCAATACTCCACCTTTTTTATGGTATAGGAATCATTAAAAGCTTTAAAGCTTACCCTCACCACACGTCAGCAGGGTTTCTTGCACTTGGGCAGCTTCTGAGAATGGGTTTTAAGAAGTTCCAAGTGTGCTACTAGAATATCCATAACTTAGTTGTCTCATTGAACCAAGTTTGTGGGATCTCCACTCATCATGGTTGAGTTACCGCTATAGACTTCTTTTATTGTGTGGGTTTTAACCCCATTCCCCTTACTGCATTGTACATTTGATCTCTGTTTATTCCTTTCGTAAACGGATCCGCTATATTTTCTTTTGACTTTACATAGTCAATGGAAATTATTCCATTAGAGATCAATTGTCTTGCGTATTATGCCTCCTCCGTATGTATGTGTCGCGACTTTCCGTTGTACATACGGCTTTTAGCTCTTCCAATAGGCGACATGCTTTGTCACAATGTACCATGACATGAGGCACTGGCTTATTCCAGTATGGAATATCCTCTAGAAAATTTCTGAGCCATTCGGCTTCTTCTCCAGCCTTATCTAAGGCGATAAACTCTGATTCCATTGTGGAACGAGCTATACATGTTTGTTTAGAGGATTTCCAAGACACGACTCCACCACCAATGGTAAATACATACCCACTTGTGGATTTTGAGTCATTCGTGTCTGATATCCAATTTGCATCACTGTATCCTTCCAATACAGCTGGATATCTTGCATAATGTAATCCATGGCTTATGGTATGTTTTAAATACCTAAGCACTCTTGTTAGTGCTTTCCAATGTTCAGTATTTGGATTACTCGTGAATCTACTCAGTTTACTAACTGAGTATGCTATGTACAGTCGAGTACAGTTTGTTAAGTACATTAAACTTCCTATGACTCGAGCATAATTTGATTGTGATACTGGGTCACCTTTATTTTTGGCTAAATGTAGACTTAGATCTACCGGAGTCTTAGCCGGAGACAGATCGAATGCTTCGAATTTCTTAAGCACATTCTCGATGTAGTGAGATTGTGATAAGACAATTCCGTTATCTGTCCTAGAGATCTTTATCCCTAGAATAACATCTGCTTTACCCAGATCTTTCATGTCAAAGTTCTTTTTTAACATCTTTTTGGTTTTCATGATTATATCATGATTACTTCCAATGATTAGCATGTCATCCACGTATAGACATACAATCACATATTCATCGGGTGTGCCTTTAATGTATACACATTTGTCACACTCATTTATTTTGAACCCGTTCGACAACATGGTTCGGTCAAACTTCTCGTGCCATTGTTTTGGTGCTTGTTAAAGACCGTACAATGATTTGGCAAGTTTACAGACCTTTTGTTCTTGTCCATGTGCAACGAACCCTTCAGGTTGTTGCATATAAATCTCCTCATCTAATTCTCCATATAGAAAGGCCGTTTTCACATCCATTTGATGTATCTCGAGGTTATGCAGAGCTGCAATAGCAATGAGAACACGAATGGATGTGATCCTTGTTACAGGAGAATACGTATCGAAGAAGTCATATCCTTCTCTTTGTTTGAACCCTTGAGCTACCAATCTAGCTTTGTACTTATCAATAGTTCCATCTGCTTTGTACTTCCTTTTAAGGATCCATTTGCAACCCAACGGTTTGCATCCTGGATGAAGATCTACTATCTCCCAAGTATGATTTTGCATGATGGACTCAATTTCACTATTGATAGCTTCTTTCCAGAGAGGAGCTTCTGGACTAGACAAAGCTTCTTGCAATGTCCTTGGTTCATCATCTAACATGTAAGTTAGAAAGTCAGGACCAAAGGTCTTAGCTACCTTTGTCCTCTTACTTCGTCTTGGCTCTTCATCTTCTTGAGAAGAACCAATAGCCGTATCATAAGTTCTTTTATTTGAACTTGCTTCATTCTTTTCCTTACATGGAAATTTAGTTTCAAAGAATACTGCATTCCTTGATTCTATAGTCATTCCTGCCGTTATATCAGGAATTTCAGACTTGTGCACTAAGAATCGATATGCACTACTATTGTTTGCATATCCAATGAAAATGCAATCAATGGTTTTGGGTCCTATCCGCACTTGTTTAGGTTTAGGTATTTCTACCTTTGCTAGGCACCCCCACACTTTAAGATAATTGTAGGAAGGCTTTCTTCCATTCCATAATTCATATGGAGTTTTATCTTTATTAACTTGTTAAGAATGTAGTTAGCTGAAAGGATAGCTTCCCCCCACAAGTTGTCAGGTAAGCCCGAGCTGATTAACATTGTGTTCATCATCTCCTTAAGAGTTCGATTTTTCCTTTCAGCGACTCCATTTGATTGAGGTGTGTAAGGAGCAGTCGTTTGATGAATAATGCCAGCGTCCCAGCAAATATTTTCAAACGGTGCTACATACTCTCCACCTCTATCACTACGAATCTTCTTAATTGTTACATTAAGTTGATTCTCAACTTCATTCTTATATCCTTTGAAAGCTTCTAAAGCTTCATCTTTGCTTCTCAAAAGATACACATGACAATATCTAGTGCAATCATCAATGAACGTTATGAAGTACTTCTTCCCACTTCTAGTTTGCACAAGTTTTAAATCACATATGTCCGTATGGACTAATTCTAGAGGGGTAGTATTTCTTTCAATAGTGGGGAAGGGTGACTTCGTCAATTTTGCTTCCACACAAATTTCACACTTATTTTCGAATCAAATTTCATTTTAGGAAGTAAATTTAAATTTACTAACCTACATAATGAATTTAGATTCACATGTCCTAATCTATCATGCCATAAATTAGAACACTCGGACAAATAAGCAACAACATCTTTATTCTTCGCCTCACGGGCGGAACACGTTCATTACATTCATTTTAAAGAGTCCTTTATCAAGGTACCCTTTGCCAACAAATTGACCCATCTTGGTCAATATAAACTTATCGGACTCAAACACTAGCCTAAATCCGGCCTTATTCAATAACGGGCCGGAGACTAAGTTTTTACGGATGTCCGGACATACGGGAACATCCATTAAGGTGAGTTCTTTGCCGGATGTCATTTTCAGCACCACCTTGCCGAGTCCAACCACGTTAGAAGTTACAGAATTTCCCATGTACAACTTCCTTCCACTTTGCGAGGAACATAAGATGAGAAACTTTCTCGATCTGCACAGATGTGGCGCATTGCTCCAGTATCAATCCACCATTCCCTTGGGTTATCGTCCAATTTTGCAAGATTGGCTTCAAACACTACGGCGGATAGATCAAGCTCTGACAGGTCTAATGGGACAGTCCTGTCTTCTACCACATTTGCTTGAGGACGGTTGCCATTACGGTTGTTTGTTTTGGGATGCCGAGTCTCTAGCCTTATGGCCGGGTTTGCCGCGGTTGTAACAACCTCCCTTGAACTTCTTGGCATTTGTGTTCCCCTTTTTAGCATTCCCAGTAGCCTTCCTCTTCTTCTTTGGTACTCGCTTGACCAAGTTCACCTTTGCCTCTACTGATGTAGTCCTGCCACTCTTGCTTTCGGATTTTCGGTTGTCTTCCTCAATCCTTAGCCTCACGATTAGGTCCTCGAGCTTCATTTCCTTCCTCTTGTGCTTGAGGTACATCTTGAAATCTTTCCATAGAGGCGGTAGCTTTTCTCTAATGGCGGCTACTTGGAAAGATTCCCGAGTTGCATTCCTTCGCAATGATGTCGGCAATGATCGGTTGCAACTCACGTAAGCGATCCATTACGGTTCGGGAATCAACCATCTTGAAGTCTAGGAATCGGCCGACAATAAATTTCTTAGTCTTTGGCGTCTTCCGTTTTGTACTTCTTTTCAAGAGATTCCCAAAGCTCTCTTGCAGTCTTCATGCCACAGTACACATTGTACAGGGCATCATCTAACCCATTTAGAATATAATTGCGACACAGGAAATCGCTATGATTCCATGCGTCCAATGCTACTCTAGCTTGTGGGTCACCTTCATCTTCGGGAACCGTTGGCGGTGATTCTCGCAAGAACCGTGCCAAACTGAGGGTGGTTAGGTAGAACAACATTTTCTGCTGCCACCTTTTGAAATGCATCTTAGGTGAATTTCGCCGGTTTCTCTGCATGGGTATGGATGGGAGCAGTAGGAGTTGGGTTAGGAGTATGGACGGGAGGTACAGAAGTTCCCGAGCCAGGGGGAGGAGTAGGAGCGGAGGTGGATTCGGATGCCATTCTTTAAACACACAGAATATTGTCTTACGATTGTTGGAAAAATAGGGTGTATTTAAAAAATAGCTTTGAAAAAGAAACGGGACGGAAAAATTATATTTCAAAAATAAGTCGAGGCAAGAGTTTGACTCTTTCTCCGTAAGACAATATTGCCCCGTATACGAGTGCTCACGGTCTACGGCAATTGTCTCCAAGATACAACGACTTTCGGAATTTCAGATTGCAGCACAACAACTCTGAAACTATCGGGCGAACTACTGAATACTCGGGATTTTCTTGGACTCGAAAAGCAAGACTTCTGAATGCTAGGATGCTTTAGAGAATAGAATGCTTGAATGATTTTGGATGGGAATGAAATGAGGAGGAGGGGGCTATTTATAGTTATTGAAGAGATGGGGTGTCTATTGGGAATAGACACAAATTGCACCCGTTAAATCTGGACCGTTGGATCTAAGCGAATTGGATGGAGGAGATCTGCTGGGTCGGCCCAACAGCCTTGACCCGCCTCTTCTAAGAGACATGGGTCGCCCATGCCTTTTCTCCAACCATCACAACCCAAGACCAAAACCGGATCAGTGCCATCCCTTGCTGAACATCCGCGCCTTGGCCCAATTGTCACTCAACACAGGCGGCCCAAACCAAGCCACCCTACCTCGGCCCAACCATCCCACGCGAAGCATCCGCCGGTCCACACCCATTTGAACTGCACCGAGCCGAATTCCGTCAAAAGTTTAAGGCTCCTCCCAGCGACCGATGCGAAGTGCAAAGTGCGCCCTAAACCGCCCATTCCGCCCTTCGCGCGCTTCGCGGGTTGTGGGTCCATTTTGAGCTAGAACAAAACTAGCTCAATAGCCCACTTGGATGCATGGTTGGCCCAATGGTTCAACTAGGTTGGCCCAAGGAGATTAACTTGATGTCTCCTTCCTTGGATGCTCACATTAATAAAGTGAAGTAACTTCCCTTTTCCTAGCAATGTGGGATATGGTTCTTCCATTCCAACTTCTCTTCAAATAACCACATTAAGTTGCTCACTTTAACCATTAATTTCTCATTCACCCGAAATTGATTTTGAGAAAATAAATATATCATTTTAATCTATACTAAATGTAGATTAATTATTTGCAACTTATTTCTATTTTTTACAAAATAGAAACTTCTAGAAACTTGGTCAAATATTGGTCAAACACCAATAAAACTACCAATTTCTAACATATATAATGCATCAAATGACTTGTTCAATATCTTATTAAAAGATAAGATTTTCTTTAGATTTATTTTTTTATAAGCTGTTACGTTGGTGCGAAGATGGATTTAAACAAATTCGTTTTTAAACAAATTTTTGTTTCGCACCAACGTAACCGCTTATAAAAAAATAAATCTAAAGATTCCACCTACACCCGATTCGATCTGTGAGGCCAAACAAAAATTTGTTTTTTTTTCCGGTACTCTTACATTTATGATAATTTCCAAGGCTTAAAAAACAAATATTTAAAATTTTCTAGAATTAATGGGATAAGTTTAAAAATTTGAAGGGGGGCAATTGCCCTCAAGGTGGCTGTCGCTCAGCCGGTGATCCTCATTTACATCCTTATATCACCCCCAACCCGTACATGAAAAATCCTTGTGAAATGTTCAAGTTGAAGTAGCATGAAAAATCCTTGTGAAATATTCAAGTGACGAGAAAGTAAAGACTCACTAATCGGGTTCAAAGAAAATAGTTGTATATCACTTCCCGAATAGCATATTTGATGTGTTATTTACAGTTAGCAAACATGTTCTAGACACCCTAAGAATGCCAAATTTATCATATAAAGGTCTCCTATGTTGATAACAATGATCAAGAAAATAACATGAAAGTTAAAGGTGAATTAATCATAATCCACATGTTTCAATGTAATCATATTCCTATATTGATAATAACACTTAAGATTCAAAATTAAAACACATTCAAATCATTATAGACTTTAGCCAAAATCTCAACGTATGAAAAAAACAAATTTTTTTAATTTTTCTATTTTTTTAGGGTGACTATTTACACTCCCATATAAACCCAAAAACTCGAAGAGATGCCTACCCCCAAATTCAAAACATGCTATATCCTCGTATCATAAGTGAGTACTGATATGTTACATCAAACAATTAATATATGAACCTACTTTACTTATTAACATGTTTAAATGATGTTATAACTATTTTGTTTTTAAATGATGTTATAACCAAATCCACCCCAATCCAACCCGATTTAAAAGAAAACATTTCCAAACTCTTTTCATTAGAAGCGGATCAATGCGGATTTAGGAGGGATTCAAAAATTTTATCAACCCGTTTTTTACTTACAAAATTCTTGAAATAGGGCAATATCAAGTTAAAGCACATACTAACATTATTTTCCTAGAATTGGGCCAAAAAAAGTAATTTGATTTCGCTACTTCAAAAATTTTAGTTACTTGAGACGGGAAATATAATTTTCCCTTCTAGTTAAAGCACATAATAATGCAATTTTTTGATAAAAAAAAAGTAGTATTATTTTTTGGTGATTTATTTTGAGTTGAAAGTAATATTCATTTTTGAAATGAAGAAAATAATTTTTTTTGTATAATGACATTTTTTAAAGTTGACTTGAGACGGAAAATATAATTTTCCCTTCTAGTTTTATTTATTTTAGTTTTCATTATTACTTTCGATTCAAAATGAATAACCCAAAGATAATACAACATTTTTTATCCAAAAAATTGATCATTATTCCCTTCATCCCAATGAATATTTTAAAAACTAATACTACTTCATTCGCATCTGCAATTAATGTTTGTAATGTTAGTGCATTCGTCTCAAAATATGACATTAATTTTTTTGGCGAATAACGTAGTATTTTTTTTTTTAAATGTTCATTGAGCCAAAGGAATCAATGTTAATTTCTCTTTGACATATAAAAAAATTCTACTTTGTAAGAAAAAAAATAACTTAAATTCAAAAATGAATATTACGTTCATCCCATAATGAAAACTACTTTCTATAGCAAAAGAAAATTGGTTCCTTTGCCTCAAGGAATTTACTTGTCTCAAAAAATAGTTATTATTTTTTGACACACGAAGACACAAACATTATAAAAATTATTTTTTACAAAATATTACTACTTCGGCTAAAAAAATAAAATACCATCTTCATTCCAATGAATATTTTATAAAATATGACTTAAGTTGTTTAAGAAAGTAATGTCATATTTTGAAACGAAGGCACTAATATTACAATATTTAAAAAATGAATATTACTTTCGATTCGAAATGATTAACCCAAAAATAAGACTACAATTTTTTTCCAAAAAAAAATGAGCATTATTTCCTTCATCGCAATGAATATTTTAAAAAATAATACTACTTCATTCGCCTCTGCAATTAATGTTTGTAATGTTAGAGTCCTCGTCTAAAAATATTACATTAATTTTTTAGACGAATAAAATAGTATTATTTTTAAAATGTTTATTGAGATGAAAGAAGCAATGTTCATTTTTTTTTGACATATAAAAAAATTCTACTTTGTAAGAAAAAAAAATTCCTTCAATTCAAAAATGAATATTACTTTCATCCCATAATTAATACTACTTTCATCCCATAATCAATGAATTGACTTGTCTAAAAAATTAATATTTATTTTCTGACACGAAGACACAAACATTATAAACATTAATTTTTTCAAAATAATATTACTTCGGGTAAAAAAATAAATTAATATATTTCTCCCAAGGAATATTTTATACAATAGTATTACTTAATATGTGTAAAAAATTAATTTCAAATTTTGAAACGAAGGAACTAACATTACAAATAATAATTTATATTTAAAAAGTAAAATTATGATTATTATTATCATCATTTATAATAAAAAAATATACTTCACACTTAATTAATTAAAAAAAAAAAGATATTGAAAAATTAAAAAGAAAAATAAAGAAAGGATAATAAAGAAATTTATATTTAAAAAAGAGTGTTTTTTTTTGTGTCCAAATTAAATGAAATTAGTCTCTAATTAAAGAGGAAAAAAAATTATGAATTTTGGTGTAAGAATATTTAATTTTTTTTTTTTAATTTCATCACACTCTCCCATATATATATATATATATATATATATATATATATATATATATATATATATATATATATATATATATATATATATATATATATATATATATATATATATATATATATATATATATATATGGATATAGATTATTATTATATTAAATAACCCTATATTTCCTCCGTCCCATGATAATATATAAACTTTCCTTTTTGGGCGTCCCAAAATAATATATACTTTCCTAAAATGGAAAGGAATCTTTACTATTCCCTTCACTCATTCTCTCTCCTACATTATTTTAATACTCACATCACCATTATAATTTACTATTCTCTCCACTCATTCTCTCTCCTATTTTATTTTCACACTCACAACACTTTCAATATAATAATTCCTCCTTAATTCCCGTGAAAAACTAAAAGTCTATAAAATGTTGGGACGGAGGGAGTATATTTTATAAATAATTTTGTTTAAAAAAATTCAACACCATCCCAACTCATCATCCTATACCCCACCACTCTTACTTTATTTTAGATTCTTTATTTTTATGATTAGTTAAATAATAATAATAATAATAATTATTATTATTATTATTATTATCATTTATAATTAAAAATAAATACTTTACACTTAATTAATTTTCACTAAAAATATATTAAAGGGCGGTTATGGGGAAGAGGCAACGACGAGGTAGGGGTTGTGGTGGCGCGGAGAGAAGGGGAAGTGGGTGGTGGGTGGGGGAGATGAAAGAAGAAGAGGGAGAGTTAGAGTGAGAAAGAAAGAAAGAGAAAATAGGTTATTTTCTAATTTAATTGTTTTTTAGATGGAAATGGGAGACTTCTGGGGATGGGAAAAGGCGTGGGCAAATGAAGGGTTGGTTGTGGAATACACAGCTCATTTGAGCTTTCCAAAAAAAAAAATTAAATTTTCTTTCTTTCCAAATGAGCAATTAGAGAGAGAGAGAGAAAGGAAAGTGAAATTATGGGGTGATTGACCACATAATCCGTCCACCCCCACCCCCCTTCCTTCACGCCAAATTTTTTTTTTTTGGTTAAATGAGAGAAAAATTGTAGTAAGAAAGGTAAAATATATTTGAGATGGGGAGGGAAAATATTACTAAAAAAAACAGAATGTCTTCTCTATCTTTCTTCTGTTTTCAAATATTAACTCATATCCTAAATTAAATGCATAAATATATTGTTAAAAAATTAATATATGGCTATATGTAGTTATAAGAGTTTTTTGTAAGACATATTAGTCTCTATGTTTTAACCTATAGTATATTAAAATTTCATGAATTTGTTATATTTTTTTGATGTAATTGTGAGTTAAATAAGTGAGTAAATATTTTATAAGTGGACCCACAAGTTAAATATATGAGATGACAAATGAGGTATGTCTAATATAATAATAATAATAATAATAATAATAATAATAATAATAATAATAATAATAATAATAATAATAATAATAATAATAATAATAATAATAATAATAATAATAATAATAATAATAATAATAATAATAATAATAATAATAATAATAATAATAATAATAATAATAATAATAATAATAATAATAATAATAATAATAATAATAATAATAATAATTAAGTTTAGCCATTTTAGAAAATGTGAAGTTTTAAATGAGACACTCATTTGAATAAAAAATGAATCTTCAAATGAGACAGAGAGAGAGTATAACTTTAAAGTATTATGAGTATAGATAGTGAGATAAAAGAAAAAAAAGTAGAATCATAAATAATTAATAGATAATTGTTGTGAATATAACAAATGAATCTATTATTATGTGATAAGTACTAAAATAAAATCATTTTAAATGTTATAAAATGAAAATTTTGTAAATTCAAATTGGAAGGGAAGAGGTCTCTATACTGCTGAGACCAAATCAACCCCCCTTATGTTTGCATCATCTACTGAATGACCATCCTTCGTTTCACTTTTAGTCTTTTACACATAACTCCATGCGATTCCTAGGAGTTGCAACTGTAAGTTTTTCCTGCTCAAATCACCCGGGAATTTTCAGTTTGAGAAGTAACGGTTAAATCTTCTTTCGATAGTTGTACTACGAACGTGATTTTCAAAGAAGTATTTAATAATATTTAATTTTATTTCCCTGAATATTTTAACGTAATGTATATCTACTTTTTACTATAAATATGTTCTATCTGTTATAATATTTGTGTGGTATTTCTTTCAATATCTCTATTCATATATAAGACCTTTGTCGTAATTTCGCCGTGCATCGCACGGGTGTATGAAAAATTAAATAGGAGAGAGAATGAGTGGGAGGAATAGTAAATTGATTGGTGTTTTGAGTGTAAAAGTAAAGTAGGAGAGAGAATGAGTAGGTGGAATAGGAAAGATTCTTTGCCATTTTTGACAGTCCATACTAATCTGGGACGAACCAAAAGGGAAATAAGTCCACACTAAATTGGAACGGAAGGAGTATTATAGTGCCTATCCGCTCATTTGGATAACTAGTGTTACTCCCGTGCGATGCACGGACATCTACTAACACAAAAATGACGAAAATTTATACAAATACAACATAAAATACAGATGTTTGTATACATTGTAAACACTTATTTGAAAACTATATTATCGGTACAAATATTAGATTGAAGATCACTAAAATAAATATATATTTAAATCATAGTTAGTTTCTACAAAACGCGTTTTATACGTAAATTCTCGTTCTATTCAATAATACTCACGTTTGGCATCCGTTTTTCATTGCTATTGAATTAAACGCATATTTTTATGTAAAACATAGTTATTGTGTATTGAACGTGATATGTGCGTAATTGTAGTTAAGAAACAGGTGATTAAGGGAAGTAATTTGCCCACAGTGTTACTTAGTTTTCTCCAACGATTGGAAAAGCGTAATCTATTCTAGTTCTAAGTCTCTCAATCTTTCTCTTCAACTGCAATTCGGAACTCTGGACTCTAGTAATTCTCCAAACAAAAAAATTACATGAAACTTTCAAGTATCATCAATTTCGATTTTTGATAAGTTATTTTGTTCTTGAGCCGTATTCACACTACTACATTTCTGACCTAATGTAACGCCAATTTTCGTTGCATTAGGGCCCAAAAATCGTTACATTAGGCCTAATGTAACGCCAAATGGCCGTTGCATTCTCTTGCGTTGCATTAGGTCTAATGCAACGACATAGTAAGCTAATGTAACGCCAGAGCTTTGGCGTTGCATCAGGTAAATACCTGATGCAACGCCAATTTTAAAACTATATAAACACCTAATGCAACGCCAAAAAGAACCTAATGCAACGCCAATTTAAAAAGTGGTTGAATACCTAATGCAACGCCAAAAAGAACATAATTTCACAATTTTATTAATTTTTTTAATTTTCTTTTTTCAATATATATATATATATATATATATATATATATATATATATATATATATATATATATATATATATATATATATATTTTTAAAAATATATATATATTTATTCTCAAATCAATCCCTTAACTTTTTTTTTTTCTCAAATCAGTCCCTTAATGTTTTTTATTCTCGAATCAGTCACTTAACTTTTTTTATATTCAAATCAATCCTTATATTTTTCAAAAATTACATTTTGCTCCACCACCATCCACCACCGTCCACCACCGTCCACCACCGTCCACAACCATCCACAACCATCCACAAATCAAACAAAAATTTGTACAAATCGAAATAAAACACAAAAAACAATACCAAATTGAAAGGAAACCATGTGAACATTGGAGGGAGAGGCGCCGAGGATCCGATTTTCCCAATCCCAGGTTCTTCACCCCTACCAATTCGGACAACACTTACTCTAAACCCGAGTATCAATCCTCACTAGGTCGTGGCCATGGCTGTGGCCAACCATCCCAACCATCACCGAGAAATCCTTCATTTACTCAATCCTGGCCGGTTGATGCAAGCGCACATAGCCTTGCCGGTGGACCTACTCCATTTACTCGAGTCCCGGACTCCGCCGGAATGATCGAAAGTCCGAGATCATTCCATTTCGAAAGAGACGCCTGATGGTGTTGCTTGGAGGGTGTGGCCGAAGGTGTAGCGGAGGAAAATGAGAGAGAGAGAAACGGGTGGTTTGTTTATTTTGAAAAACTGAAAATGAAAAGAGAGAGAGAGAGAGAAATGAGGAGAGAAGTAATTATTGGTTTTGTTTTGATTAATTGTGGATCGTTGGATTGAATGTGTGAATGGTTGGATTTGATTTAGTCATGATCTGCGTGATTATCTAAGAACCAATAAAACAATGCCATGTGGCATTGTTTTATTGGTTCTTAGATAATCACGCGGATCATGACTAAATCAAATCCAACCATTCACACATTCAATCCAACGGTCCACAATTCTAATAATACATAATATCAAAAAAGTAAATATTTTTATATTATATATATATATTTTTAATTATTAGTAATAATACTTAATAATAATACTAATAATAATGCTATTATTAATAATATTTAATAATAATACTAATAATTTAAACTATAAAATAAAATTATGTCTAATATCAATAATATTTATTATCAATAATATTTATTAATGAATTATTAATATTAATTAATTAATATTAATAATAGTACTAACAATTAATTATGCCTAATAAATTTTTAAAAAAACTTTTTTACCAAAAAAAGTCTAAAATATTTATCTCAATTCAAAAATAAATTTTAAAAAAAAATACTTAATAATAATATTAATAATAACTAGTAATAATACATAATATCAAAAAAGTAAATATTTTTATATTATATACTTTTATTGTTAATTATTCAATTAAATAACTGAATATATTAATAATTATTATTATATAATTAATAATAATAATGTTATTAATTAATAATAATATTCATTAATTTAATAATTTAAAGTTCTAAGAACTATTAATGTATCTAAGTAATAATTGATAGAAATATTTAGTTAATTTCTAACTTATTTTATATAATTTTTTAAAAAAAACTTCCTTACCAAAAAATGTATAAAATATTTATCTCAATTCAAAAATAAATTAAAAAAATAATTATACTTTTAAAATATTAATAATACTTATAGGGTATAAGGTATAGGGTATACCCTATAGGGTATAGGGTATAGGGTATACCATATACCCTATACCATATAGGGTATACCCTATACCATATGCCATATACCCTATAGGGTATACCCTATACCATATGCCCTATGCCCTATACCTTATACCCTATATCCTATAGGGTATACCCTATACCCTATAGGGTATACCCTATACCTTATACCCTATACCTTATACCCTATAGGGTATACCCTATACCCTATACCTTATACCCTATACCCTATACCCTATACCCTATAGGGTATACCCTATACCCTATGCCCTATGCCCTATACCTTATACCCTATACCCTATAGGGTATACCCTATACCCTATACCTTATACCCTATACCCTATACCCTATAGGGTATACCCTATACCCTATACCTTATACCCTATACCCTATATGGTATACCCTGTACCCTATAGGGTATACCCTATATCCTATAGGGTATACCCTGTACCTTATACCCTATAGGGTATACCCTGTACCCTATAGGGTATACCCTATACCCTATACCCTATAGGGTATACCCTATACCATATGCCCTATTCCCTATACCCTATAGGGTATACCCTATACCCTATAGGATATACCCTATACCATATGCCCTATACCCTATGCCCTATATCCTATAGGGTATACCCTATACCCTATAGGGTATACCCTATACCCTATAGGGTATACCCTATACCTTATAGGGTATACCCTATACCTTATAGGGTATACCCCATACCATATGCCCTATACCTTATACCCTATACCCTATAGGGTATACCCTATACCATATGCCCTATGCCCTATACCTTATACCCTATACCCTATAGGGTATACCCTATACCATATGCCCTATGCCCTATACATTATACCCTATACCCTATATCCTATAGGGTATACCCTATACCCTATACGGTATACCCTATACCCTATACCCTATAGGGTATACCCTATACCATATGCCCTATGTCCTATACCTTATACCCTATACCCTATAGGGTATACCTTATACCCTATAGGGTATACCCTATACCCTATACCCTAGGGTATACCCTATACCCTATAGGGTATACCCTATACCCTATAGGGTATACCCTATATCATATGCCCTATACCCTATATGATCTAGGTTATAGGGTATAGTGTATAGGGCATAGGGTATAGGGTATAGGATATAGGGTATAGGATATAGTGTATAGGGTATAGGGTATGGTATATGTATAAACAGATGTGTATACGGTATAGGGTATATGGTATAGGTTATAGGATATAGGATATAGGGTATATGATATAGGGTATAGGGTATAGGGTATAGTATATAGGGTATAGGGTATAGGGTATATGATATAGGTTATAGGGTATAGTGTATAGGGCATAGGGTATAGGGTATAGGGTATAGAGTATAGTGTATAGGGTATAAGGTATAGGGTATAGGGTATAGGGTATAGGATATAGGTTATAGGGTATAGTGTAGGGTATAGGGTATAGGTTATAGGATTTTGGCGTTGCATTAGTAATTTAGGCGTTACATTAGGATTTTAGCGTTGCATTAGACTCGTTACATTAGCTCTGGCGTTGCATTAGATGCGTTACATTAGCTCTGGCGTTGCATTAGATGCGTTACATTAGCTCTGGCGTTGCATTAGCCGTTACATTAGCTCTGGCGTTGCATTAGATGCGTTACATTAGCTCTGGCGTTGCATTAGATGCGTTACATTAGCTCGTGGCGTTACATTAGATGCTTTAGAAGCGTTACATTAGGTCAGAAATGTAGTAGTGTCAACTTCTACATCCACGTTTGATTTTTACATATTTCATTAATGTTATTGTTATATAATATTTTAAGATTTATGTACATAGATTAATATAGTAGTACTATTTCCTCCGTCCCAAAATGTATAATTAATTTTCATTTTTTAGAAAAACAATAAAGATTGTTATTTTTTTACATCCACGTTTGATTTTTTTTTCTTTCTTTCTTTTCACGTGAGAGTTAAGGCATATTTTTATAAATATATTATACTTCTAAAACATTAGGTAAATGTAATATTAATATTCATAATTTACCTATATATATTTATTATATTTTTCCTATACTTTTACGTATGTAATTTTGACTATGATACATATAATACACGTTATATAAAAAATACACAATATTTATATTCCACTTTTTTCATGCCGTATTTTTTGGCGTATTTTTAAAATAAAATTCGTACACAATTAATACTCATCTCCTCGCCTCCTAACATGGGATAAAGTAAAATAAATCATGTGGTATACTCATCTTGTTTTTTTTTTTAAAGAAACATATACTCATCTCAATATATATATATATATATATATATATATATATATATATATATATATATATATATATATATATATATATATATATTGTATAATTTACACTTAATAATTATTAAAAAAACACTAAATCGAATTTTTTTTGGTAATAATAATTGTTAGATTTGACTAAAAATCATTATTTCAAAAAAATAAAAAATAATTTATTATTTAGATGGGTTGTATACAAAATTGTAAAAAAGTTTAATTAAATAACTTAAAACAAAATGTTTTTTAAAATAAACTTAAAATAAATAAATTATTTACTTATAATTTTTTTAACTTGAATATAGGAATAATAATACAACATCTATTTGAATTACTTTTTTGGATAAAATAAATAAAGTAATAATTTATGAATTTTTAATATTTATAGGTCAATTTTGAAATATATTTATAAAATAAATCTTTTTTTTAAGTCTTGAAATAAAACCTTTGTTAAAATACCTAAAAAATGTTTTTTTGTAAAAGTCTTAAGATTTTATTTAGAGGCTCCAATATGTTAAACCCAGTAATTTTTTTTCCTTACGAAATAGAATTTTTTTTATATGTCCAAGAAAAATTAACATTGCCTTCTTTGGCTCAATGAACATTTTAAAAAATAATACTACGTTATTCGCCTAAAAAATTAATGTCATCTTTTGAGACGAATGCACTAACATTACAAACATTAATTGCAGAGGCGAATGAAGTTGTATTAGTTTTTAAAATATTAATTGGGATAAAGGGAATAATGATCATTTTTTTGGATAAAAAATGTTGTATTATCTTTGGGTAATTCATTTTGAATCGAAAGTAACATTCATTTTTGAAATGTTGTAATTTTAGTGCCTTTGTTTCAAAATATGACATTAATTTTTTAAACAAATTAAGTAATATTTTATAAAATATTCATTGGGACGAAAATAGTTTTTTTTTCTTTAGCTGAAGTAGTTTTATTTTGTAAAAATTAATTTTTATAATGTTAGTTTCTTCGTCTCAGAAAATAAATATTAATTTTTTGGACAAGTAAATTTCTTGAGGCAAATGAATCAATTTTTTTTTTTTGGATATAGAAAGTAGTATTAATTATGGGATGAAAGAAATATTCATTTTTGAATAGAAGGACAATTTTTTTCCTTAAAAGTACTGTAGAAATAATGAAAAACATTCGATTATGAATTTTCATTTAGTTTTTTTTTTACAAAACATTTTATATTACGTTCTTCTCGCTCAGTTTTTTTTTTTTTAAGAAACAATTCCTATGGATCTCTTTTACAAAATGATGGGTTATTAATAAAGAACTTTAGATTAATGATAAAAAAAAATGTGGAAGCCATTTGATATAACATATTTTAATTTAAAGAGTAGTTGAAGTATCTAAGTGAAATTAAAAATCTTTTTAAAAATCTTATTATTGCCTACAAATATAATTATTAGAAATATTTATGTTTTAATTTTTATTTTATCAAAATTTGATGGATTATTAATCTTGGTTTCATTTATTTGTGCCTTTTTATATATAATACTTATGAATAATTTTTTCTTCAAATTTTGGCCTATTTTAAACGTTAAAAAATGGGTTCGGATATTAAAGAGATGAATGATTTTATTATAAAGTATAAAAAGTTGGGTACAAAGTAATTAGTGAATAGTTGTTGTGAGTATGACTTACTCCCTCCGTCCCAGCGGAGTTTGAATTTTTGGTCAACTTTGACCAACTTTGACCACTAATTTAAATAAATAATAATGATCCTAATAAAAATCCAAAAAATGTTATTGTTAATATTATTAAGCGTGATACAATAACAAATTTTTAAATTTTTATTAGGATCATTATTATTTATTTAAATTAGTGGTCAAAGTTGGTCAAAGTTGACCAAAAATCCACACTCCGCTGGGACGGAGGGAGTATGATTTTTTCATTGTAATTTTTTTTATATTTAAAATGGGACACCTTTTATTAAAAAAAAAAAAAGGAAGTTTAAAATCGGACCAAGGGAGCATTTATTTATTTGATAGTGAAATAATTTATCCTAATGTTAAATTTAATTACTAGCAAAATAAAAATTAAGTCGTAATAATGAAAACTAAAATAAATAAAACTAGAAGAAAAAATTATATTTTTCGTCTCAATTCAACTTTAAAAAATGTCATTATACAAAAAAAATATTTTCTTAATTTCAAAAATGATTATTACATTCAACTCAAAATAAATCACCAAAAAATAATACTACTTTTTTTGTCAAAAAATTGCATTATTATGTGCTTTAACTAGAAGGAAAAATTATAATTTCTGTCTCAAGTAATTAAAATTTTTGAAGTAGAGTAATCAAATTACTTTTTTTTGGCTCAATTCTAGGAAAACAGTGTTAGTATGTGCTTCAACTTGATATTGTCCTATTTAAAGAATTATGTAAGTAAAAACCGGGTTGATCAAATTTTTTAATCCCTCCTAAACTCTCATTGATCTGCTTCTAATGAAAAGAGTTTGGAAATATTTTCTTTTAAATCGGGTGGGATTGGGGTGGATTTGAGATTAGCTCGAACCGTCCCATTTAACCCGAACCCGCATAGTATTCATATTTTTTTATAATAAATTTTAAATATTGATAATATTTGTATATTATTATATACTTATTTGTTTATAGTTTATTGTATTTTCTTATTTTTCTATGTCATATTATTAATCTCTACATTTATAAGGAAATAAAGGGAAAAAATTGCATTTTATAATAGAAATATTAATAATTTTTTCTTCAACTTTTGTCCTATTTTAAACGTTAAAAAATTGGTTAGGATATTAAAGAGACGAATGGTTTTATTATAAAGTATTAAACGTTGGGTACAAAGTAATTAGTGAATAGTTGTTGTTAGTATGACTTATAAGACCATTGAATATAAAAGTATTAAAAAAATTTCATTTTCCTTTTTTAAAACTTAAAATGGGACACCTTTTATTATAAAAAAGGAAGTTTAAAATGGGACGAAGGGAGCATTTATTTATTTGATAGTGAAATAATTTTTCCTAATGTTAAATTTAATTACTTGCGATATAAAAAAACATGATTATATAACAATAACATTAAAGAGATATGTAAAAATCAAACGGAGATGTAGAAGTTGAATACGGTTCAAGAACAAAATAACTTCTCAAAAATAAAAATTGATGATACTTGAAAATTTCATTTCATGTAATTTGTTTGTTTGAAGAATCACTAGAGTTGCAGAATTGCAGTTGAAGATAAAGATTTGGAGACTTATAAGTTGATTTATTACGCTTTCCCAATCGTTGTCGAAACTAAGTGATACTGTGGGCAAATTACGCACATATCACGTTCAATACACAATAAATATGTTTTACATAAAAAATATGCGTTCAATTCCATAGCATTGAAAAATGGATGTCAAATGTGATTATTATTGAATAGAACGGGAATTTACGTATAAAACGCGCTTCGTCCAAACTAACTATGCCTTAAATATATACTCCCTCCGTCTCACGTGAATGCAAACTTATTTCTATTTTGGTCTGTCCCACGTAAATGCAAACTTCCCAAAATGGAAATAAATATTTCACTCTTACACTCACAACATTCTCTCTCCTCACTATTCCTCCCACTCATTCTCTCTTCTATTTAATTTTTCATACTCACAACATTTAATTTTTTCTCTTTTTTACATCACTTTTCCTTAATTTCCACACCCAAAAAGTTGGTTTACATTCACGTGAGACGGAGGGAGTATTTATTTTAGTGACCTTCAATCTGATATTTGTACAATAATATAGTTTTCAAAACTATATTATAAATAACATTTTTAATTTATATTAAATATGTTATAACTATAGAATTTTTATGAGGATGCATATGTTGATCCTCGTCATTCGGTCTACAATGAGGATGAGGATAATATGGAAACCTCACCTCATATAAACGTTCTTCAGGCTCAAAATTATAGTGACCCGGAAGATGAGCCGGAAGATGAGCCGGAAGATGAGGATGACCTCGAGGGAGGTGGGGATGAAATCTCTTTTCCCGGTGGCCCGAGGTACAAATCTTTACTCACTTCCTATGAATCACATGTTGCAAAATACATTTGGGAGGATAAAGATGATCGTACTCTAAAATGTATTAATCATATTGGGAAGTTGAAAAAAGGGAAGTTGTATTTTAATAAATGTCTGAGCCGGTTCAAAATATTATTGGTAATTTCGAACTCTTGTGCTTACTGAGTGGAGCGTATGACAACGTGGATAAGGCATATGAAAATGCCTTCAGCAATTCAATACCTTTCGGATGAGCAAAGAATATCTCCTTAATGACATTTGTATCCTCACATTGCCGATATTCGAAGTGATAAGCATGATCATTCAATTTAAACATGAGTTGTTGAATTTGAGAACGACTCGCATGCTCAGTTGCCCTGTTCTTCACTCGCGCATTATAAATAGTCCGTATTAAGGACTTGTTTTCCGGAAATTTCTCTTTTAATCCATATAAAATATCCTTCGGCCGGCTATTTGCATGTGACATTTCTATCACGTACTCCTCCTCTGGTTTCTGTAATCTACCGGCATAAGAGTGACCCAACATGGATTGACAAATCGGATGATTGTGAACGCCACAAACCACTTTTAGTTGCCATTGACCATCAACTATGACTTGTTTGGCGTTCAACTGAAACTTTCAATCGTATTTCTTTGTTCCGCTATCTCTATTTTTTTCTTCCCAATATTTCATTGTTGACAGATTCCTGAGAGGACAGAGAGATTGACTTTTCCTTGTATGTCCCCCAGCGTTCACAAACAACCGTCATTTGAGGAGCGAAATTACGGCTTCCGTTATCCGACCGATCGATGACGATGACAAACTCATGCTCTTTCCCCTTTTTACGCACCCGTTCAAACATTATTTTACGATCTCTAAAAAACAAAGGCATTGTGAATTCTGTGGTGTATTCTCGTAAATCATCCGGGTCATAGTTGTTGTCACCCAGTAAATACTACACCAATTCAACTGATCGAAATCGAAACAAATAAAAAAGAAAATAGAGATGTTTGTATACATTGTAAAAAAATCTTTGAAAACTATATTGTCAGTACAAATATCAGATTGAAGGTCACTAATATAAATCTAGTGTTACATCCGGGCGATACACGAAAAGTTATTAATGCTTAAAAAGACGGAAATTAAATAAAAAAACTAAATGAAAAAAATATTTTTATACATTGTGAAATACATCTTTAAAAGACAACATTGTCGGTACAACTGTCGAAAGAGGAAAGAAGATCATCATTACATATCAATATCTTCGGACCATCGGGATTGTGAACACTCGATAATAGAAAATATAATTGAGAATGCCAAAAGACATAGTATCTATTTAAAAAAAAAAAAGACCAACAAAGGATAAATATCAACATTGACTTTTATTAATAATCATGCCATAAAAGGAAAACAATAATACAAATATCGTGAAATGAAAAATATATTATCGTACAATTTAAAATATATATTAAAGACAATTATGAGACATTAAATAATGAAAAAGTGATTCACCCAATTATTAAATAGAAACCTAAATCTATATTCATCATCCCCTATATGAACAATCCATAAATTCTCTCTTCTATCAATTATATTAATTCATCTTCATTTTTTTTTTGGTAATTATTAGGCATACATTCACATAAACAAATTAAAGTAATACATAATAAATTCGGGAATTTTATAAATGACGAAAATTAACAAATAACTTTAAAATTGATTATTATTATTGTGTATTAGTTTTGTCAAATAAATCTAAATTTTGTAAGTAAACATTTTAAAAATATTAAAATATTATATATATATATATATATATATATATATATATATATATATATATATATATATATATATATATATATATATATATATATATATATATATATATATATATATATATATATATATATATGAACGGAGCCAACAACGCAAGGGGTAAATTGACGCCCCTTCCCCCGTAAAACTCTACATATATCTCATTCTTTTTTTATTTGAACCGATATCCCATTTTTTTTAATGTAAACAACAAATAGCACTTTGAGAATATGCTTCTAAGTTATCCAAACCATATGCTTATAAGACGAAAACTAAAATAAAACAAATAGAAAAGCGAATTATTTTTATATATTGTGAAAATTTTTCTTGAATACTATATTGTCGGTACAAACACCAGATTGGTCAGTAATATCATCATTACATATCAATATTTAAAATTATTTACTTTTTAACTCTGAATGTGGCGACATATATTGGTCATAGCAAAAATTTGATTTCTTCAAAATAAAGACCAAGTTTTTGAAATTTTTTTATAACTCATTTTGGGATGAAGGGAACTATAAAATAATTTAAATTGCAAAGTAGATGAAACATTGATTAGTATAAAGAGCAACTATAGAGACAATATTTATTACTCAATATATCTTAAAATGAACGAATGACCCATTTTTAATATATAGATGGAGACTTAAAAAATTTAAACCAAGCTTTTAGTAAAATAAGAAAAAAGTAAAATGGGTACATAAACCATTTCCTGCCCACATTAAAAAAAAGTCAAAAATAAAATAAATTGAAATAATAATTTATTTATCTTAAAATATTTTTTTCTTCAGTATTTTTTTTCTATTTTTCAATCAAAATAATTACTATACTATAAATAAATTGTATACTAAGCAAAAATAGTTATGACAAGTTAAACAACAATTTAGTACCTCATTGTAATTGTCTGACTATTATCAATAGGAGTAACTATCTCCATTTAGCCTAATTTTCAAGCCCAACATCAAATATAAAAGAAAACAATACTATATAAGTACATATATATTGAAAAAATAAAAAATAAGAGGATAAAATTATAAAAATTAGAAAAAAATAAAATTAAAATAAAACAAACATCATAAGGAATATGTATTTGTCTATATATAATTCTGTAGTATTTTATCATTTAAAAAAATTAAATAAAACACACGACCATTTTTATCACATACGAAATAAGTTATTGGAAATTAGTAAAAAAAAAAAGGTGAAGATTGAAACTCTAGTAAAAAAAAAAAGTGATATTTTATTTCTTTTTGATAAAGAGATTTTTTTTTTTAAAAAACAAAAGATTTGATCATACCAAAAGGATAGTACATTTATCTAATAAAAATTAATATCATTCTTTTTCAAACGGAAACTTTCCATTAACTCATGCTCGTACATCTAAAAAAATATATGTCATATTTTTTTATTTTTTATTTTTTTTTTACATTAACTCATTATGAACATAATTATGATATTTATTTACAATTTAGCTTATTTAATTTTGAGAAAAAAAATAAAATCCTAAAAATACTAACAATTTCGATAAATGAAAAAAAAATTCCCCAAACTCTCCACTCCCTCATCAAACCAACCCACTTCTTCCTCTTTTAAAATATCAACTAGCGTATCACCCGTGCGATGCACGGCATATCAACATAAAATTTGGACAAAAATCCAATCCAAAGGAGACAATGTAAATTGTAAAATATCTCATTTGCAGATTGGTCAACCTCAAGACTAACACTTTAAAAGATACAATAATGTTTTTAATATGATGTAGAATAACAGTTATCACTAAGAATAAATAATTTAGTATACAAACTTATTTTTTATTTTTTAGTAATGATAAAATTTAGTATTTTTTTTCCAACCATATTCTTATGCTAAAATTATTTTTTATTTCGAATTAAACTATTGTTTATGGAGAAAAAAAAAATTACTTCCACCGCCTCGAAATGACTACTCACGACTATTTAAAAAAATGATTTTTTATTTCAATAGTTTGAAAGGATTGTTATTTTGGAATATATTTGTTTAAAATGAAATATTTTGAGATAAAAAATCATTTATAGTACGTCTTTCTCTTTTTCCATCTTTAAATTTACACACTCACTTTCCAAATTATAAAAAAACATCCAATATTAGCTATCCGTTAAAAACATATAAAAAATCTTTCATTTTTATTATTTATAAATGAATGTAAATAATTAATATTAAAAAATTATGAAAACAAAAAATGTAAAATAACACACCCATTCCGAAATTAAGTATTTAAAAAAACAATACTAAGATTTAAACTCACAACATGATATTATACAGTAATATACACATTATACTCCACCACATATCACACACACATACACAATTATATTTATTTTTTTTTCAACATATTTATGTACATTTAAAACATGTCATGTACATGTAGAAGTAACTATTTTAAGCCTAACAAAATTTATAGTTACTATTTATGAAAAGTAAATATGAAAATATTTTGAAGTTGTATTTTGAAAAAGAACAGTAATATAAAGCTCATTCGGAAAAATCTTAAGGACTCCAAAATAATAACAAAACAATAAATGGACTACAAAATTAAAATCTAATTTATAAACCTAGTCCCTCCCTAAATTCAGTCTCTTTCATCAATTGGGTTTATAAGAATAAGAAACAGAAAGGAAAAAATATTTTTGATTATTGTTACAAATGTAATTTATATAAAAAAAAAAAAAAAAGAAAAGCCAATTTAACAAACGAAAATTTAAAATAAAGTAAAAGTTGGTGATAACTCATGAAGAAAAGAGTTTCTCTCACCATTAAAAGTTAAAATCTATCTTCAAGCTAGGCAGAATGAAGAAGGAACAAAATCTAGATCTAGGCTAACTCATTTACAAACAAAGTCATTTTCTTGCAGAACTGGATTAGAAAAGAAATCTTTGATCGACCGATCCACGATGCGATCCCTCCCTATCCGTCGAAACCTCGTTTCCTTTGGCCAATGGTCCTTCGCTGAAGATCAATCATCCGAACCCAAAAATCAACACAATCAAATGTATCTCACTGTAATTTCAAATTGATTGAGAAACAAATATTAAAATAACTTTAAGGTTCAAGTACCTTGAATCCACCGAAGAAAATCATTGCACGCCGATTTTGCTCCCTCCTCCAAACACCTGTTTCGAAAAAAGGAGAGTTAGATTTTTGATTTTGTATGTTTACTGGTGTGTGTGCTTGTGTTTCTGGTGTGTGCGTTTTGGGTTATTTCTCTCTCTACTCGTGGTGTGTGTGTGTGTGTGTGTATGTGTTTATTTAAAATGTGAATTATATGCGAATTCCTATTCTATTCAATAATACTCACGATGTCATTCTTTTTTTTTTAATGGTATGGAAGTAGTAAACCCGTATTTTTATGTAAAACATAATTAAGGCATATTGAACGTGAAATTATTACATATGCATATGTACATTAAAATATAGTGGATATATATATCGATTAAAGATGTTTTTTACTTTTACATAAAATACTATATGTGTAATAATTTTTTATTTTTTTTTCAAATATTCCTTCTAATTCGAAGAAAGAAACTTTCTGTTAATAATGTGTCAAAATTTTGATTACGTTTTTAAAAAATGAAAACTATAGCAAACACCTTCTCTTTCTCATTTTCTTCTATTTTCTCTTTCCGTTTTTATTTCAAAAATCTACATTTTTTATCTTTTATTCATTATAGTATTTAGGACTTAAAAAAGAATAAGGAAAAAAATAAAAATTAAAACTTCCCATCTTCTCCTCCATAAAATTAGCCAATCTTCACTGAATATTTTAGAAAAAGATGCAAATATCTTTCGGCAAGATTGTTTATCCCTACAATATTTTCTTACTCAAAAGTTGTCATTTACTCCAAGCTTGTAGAACAATAATGAATAATCTTTTGAAAATTCAGATGTTAATAAGAAAAAAGATTGCAAATTGATGACAATTCAGATGATTTCAAAAAAAGGATATAAATGACATGTTTTGAAAGTCTGAAATAATCATTGTTCTGACACGGCCCATCTCACCCCTAATGTATTTGGTACGTATCTCTTCTCTAATATTACTTTTTTTTTCCTCATAATAAATGTTCAGATCATTTTAAAAATGTTTTTTTTTAACTAAAAATCATAATAATTCTTACTATTCTATTTTATAAAAATGTAGTTTTTCAAAAATATACTCTGTAGTTAACTATGAAAAAAAAAAAAATAAGACATTTTGGAAAATATTTTATTGATGAAAAAATTTTAAAAAATAATTCATTTTGAAAAAAAAAAAAAAACTACTCCCATGAAACTTCCCTTCTTCTCCCACATCTAGGATTATATCTTGTCACAAAATACTCCGTATACATTCAAAATTATAAAATCAATGAAGCTTTTCATTTGTCACTCAAAATCACTTGAGTCTCCCCAAAACTTGTTCTTATATTTTCTTCGTTCACATCTGGTCCGTTCACATCTCCCCAAATTCGGAATACCCCTTCCTTATTCTCTAATCTGCAATCTCTTGACATCCTAAACTAACGCACTTTCACCATAGTCGCTCCTCCTACCAAGATACAACCTTATTCTCGTTAGATCTTGTGTATACTCCCTCCGTCCCGTCCGAAATGGCACAAATTTCCTTTTTGGGCGTCCCATTTAAAAGGGCACAACCCCAAAAAAGAAAGTTTTTATTATTTTTATACTCTTCCTACTCCACTTATTCTCTCTCCTACTTTACTTTTACTCTCACAACATCTCTCTCCTAACTATTCCTCCCACTCATTCTCTCTCCTATTTAAGTTTTCATACTCACAACATTTAACCTTTTTCTCTTTCTTACGTCACTTTTCTTATTCATTTCTTAATTTCTGTGCTAGGAGTCAAAATTGCCCTTTCGGGCGGGACGGAGGGAGTATCTCTTTTTGGATCTCCATTTTTCATTCCTCATCTTCACAACTGTCTCCGGCATCGAACGCCATAACCAACCTTCCCCAAAATCTTCTAGAGAGAGAAAGTCACAAAACCCTGAAGAAATTACCAAAATTTGACGAAACTCAACAGCAAATCCCCAAATTTTGAAGAAACCCTGCAGTAATCAACAAAAAATTTAACGAAAAAATCTGAAAGAGAAGATGGAAATTCCCACAAATGTTGACGTCGCTTCTTCTTCAACACGCGGGGGTTTGAAACTGCGGGTCAAAAACTTTGTTCCTTTCATCTCTTCATTTTAAGAAACCGGTTTGGACTGTGTTTTTGGGTCCGGATGTGTGTGCCGTAAATGCGAGGTCAGATCACGACCTTTGGAAGATGGGTAGGGATAAAGCATGTGAGATGAAGAGAATGAGGAGAGAGGGTGGTGGGTTTAATGTTTCACTTAATTGAATTGCAATCTCTGATGAAAGAGAAACACGGTGAAATGGAAAGATACGCGTGTCCAACTTTTTTGTCCCAACCAATTACATTAGGACACGGGCATGACACTTGTTTTTTTTTTGGTACATATATTTGCTCTCAAATGAGTACGTCGCCCACTTTTTTCCTGCGTTGAAAAACGTGTTTACCCTTACTGACTATAACCAAAACGACGCCGTTTTAAGTTGCTAGAAATAATGAAGTTGATAGTGACGTTTTTGGGCGCCATTTTGCCATTTTTAGCAAGGTTTGTGTTTTTAGTATAGTATAGATTTATACTATCTTTATTTCTTATAATATTGACATACACTTCAATCAAAATTTTAAAAATGATGGCCATCTTTCCCGATATTCGTCTTTATAAATACACAGATTTTTGAGATGAATAGAAAATTCGACAAATTTAATAATACTTTATTTACTATGCTTCAAAGATTTTTTTTTAAAAAATTAAATAAATTGTTTGATATATCGAACTAAAATAAACACAATAACCATATTACCCCATCCCACTTATTAAATAGAAACCAAAACCCACATTCATCACTTTCCCGCGACTCCCCCATATATATATATATATATATATATATATATATATATATATATATATATATATATATATATATATATATATATATATATATATATATATATATATATATATATATATATATTTATATGGATATATATAGATTATTATTATATTAAATTACCCTATATATTTTATAAATACATAATGATTTTGTTTATAAAAATTCAACACCATTTCAACTCATTATCCTATACCTCACCACTCTTATTTTATTTTATATTACTTATTTTTATGATTAGTAAAACAAAAGATTTGTTCATACCAAAAGAATAGTACAGTTATCTAATAAAAATTAATTTCATTCTTTTTCAAATGGAAACTTTCCATTAACTCATGCTCGTATATCTAAAAAATTATGAACATAATTATGATATTTATTTTCAGTGTAACTTATTTAATTTTTAGAAGAAAAATAAAAATTCTAAAAATACTAACAATTTCGTTAAATGAAAAGAAATTTGCCCAAACCCCCTACTTCCTCATCAAACCCATTATAAGTAAGTGATTTGAGCTTCAAGAAACTAAAATTTCTTAGGAAGGGGAATATATATGATATATTTTTTGTCATTTATTTTTGGGATGGAGGAAAATTAATTAGTCAAATATTTTTTGAAAATAGGAGTATGCTTTAATTGTTTGTTTTTGTACCATAATAAAGTTGTTGCATCAATAAGTTTCTTTCAGAAAAATCTGAATTAATAGTTACTATATTACAAAACCATTAGTTTAAGAAACTCCTTTGAATAACAAAAGGATTTTTATTTTATTTTTTCAAAAAGAAAATATTAAGCAAGTCAAAGATGTTAAAAAATTTATGTCGTCATCATGACGTTCATTCGAATTCCGTTAGGAATGTTGGAGGGAAAGCTGGGTAAGGAATTCCCGCAAATCAAGCAAGGTTGAAATTTCATTCCCCTTCTATTCCATTCCAGTCGCGGTGGCTTTTGCAAATTGCATGTATTGCGGCCGGGCCTGCCGGCAAGGATCCATGTGAGATTGTCACCAAATGATATGACCTTCGAAGCATGAGTGTGACCTGAAGATGAAGTCACAAATAGAATATATTTTTCAAATTTTATCAAGTTAATTATGCTATTCTCTCCGTTTCAATTCAAAGATTTTACTTTCTTTTTTATCTTGATGTGATCATGAAAAATGAATTTTGGCCTGAAACAGTAAACGAGGCCCAATATGATGAAAATAGTCCGAAGCGTTTTAATACATGACTCTAAGTGGACCCAAAGTAATGAGGCGACATCACTACCAGAAACAGGTCATTTAGCGACGGAATTATCAGCGACGGACAGATTCCGTCGCTAAATAGCGGCGGAATATAGGCTTTAGCATCGGAATATTTTTGGCGTCAAATTTAGCGACGGAATTTAATTCCGCCGCTAAATTCCGCCGCTAAAACGAATATTCCTCGAATATTCGTTTATTTCCGCCGCTAATTTGGCGGTTGATTTACCGACGGAATATTCCGCCGCTAAATCCATATCAGCGACGGAAATATTCCGCCGGTGAAAATATATCATTTTTTTTATTGTTTTATTTATCAGCGTCGGAAATATTCCGACGGTGAAATTAAAATATTTTTTATTTTTCTTTTTGAAATATTACACCGACGGAATATTTCCGACGCTAAATAATTAATTTTTTTTTAATTTATTAGCGTCGGAAAAATTCCGACGGTGTAATAAAATTTAAATTAAATAATTTCAGCGATGGTAATTTCCGCCGCTGAAATAATTTAATTTTAATTTAAATTTTATTACAGCGACAGAAATTTCCGCCGCTGAAATTAATTTAATTAAATTAATTTTTATTACAGCGACGGAAATTTCCGCCACTGAAATGAAAATTTAATTAAATTAAATTAATATAGCAGCGGAATTTTCCGTCAGAAACCATTAATTCACGGAATTAAATTCCGTCGGTAAAAGAAAAAAAATAGCGGCGAATTGACCTTTGAGTTAATCGCACGAAATGGCGGACCATCACGGAAAATTCCGTCGGTGATTTATTTTAGCGACGGAAATTTAATTTTAGCGGCGGAAATTTCCGTCGCTAAATGACCTTTTTCTGGTAGTGATCCACAGACCGGTTTGCGAGAATTAGGCTAAGCGAGAAGCATATTTGGGATTATTGATAACTGAGAATGATAGCGTCAAGGCAAGAATCTCGCAGAGATTGATGCTCGTGTTGGTGGCAACCCAAAGTTTGCCGCTTCCTCTTGATTGTCGCCTGGCGACTTATGTACCAACAGTGAATTTTGAGAGTTACCTAGGCTATCACGTCAAGGCCCCACCATATACTGCCAATGATTATGAGTCCTCAATTACGTCAAAAAGTTAGCGTCTCTCTACTAACATTTTGGATGGTTAGAGCCCACTTCAGTAGATGATCGACATCGTGTCCGAGACATGTGTCTTACCCACTATGATGTGCGTGGAATATAAAAGCAACCCAAAAAAGATCATTAGGTAAGCCTTCTTCTTGTTCTTCTATGCATTCTCTCTTTGGCTTTAAAGTCATTGCTGGATATTGTGACTTGTTAACTTACTCTCACGCCGGAGGGGTAACGCCAGAGACGCCCCCGACTTAGTTCCACTGTTGTTTTGCGTATGTGTAGGAGGCGAACATAGAATACGTGGGAGTTTCCTCATTTTCCTTGTT